>JABTXL010012463.1:3917860-3965903 GCA_025134845.1 Neodon shergylaensis
GGAACAGTGCATATGTAGAGGCCTGGCTGGTGCTTCCTGCCATCCTGGGTCTCCCACCCCTGGCTCAGCATCTCATAGAGAATCGAGGTTCTTTGCTCGGGAGCTCTGAGATTTGTTATACTAGCATGCACCTGCTGGCACCTTGATTTTAGACAAGGAATCGAGCTTCTCAAAGCCTGCTCCATCATTTACTCTAGCCAGATGGAACAGAGCTACTGTGACATTCACAGGAGAATGTGCATCTAAACTGTTCAGCCACTACAGCTTCTAATATTGTTATGCAACGATAGCTATTGTAATTTCAAGCCAAGGAAAACTAATTCAAACGCCCATCCAAGTCTTTGACCTTTTTACATTTTGGTGTCTAGCTTGCTCTTCCCATACGTTCCCCTCCTCCCATCTCCATGAGGCACCACCATTCTTGGGAGCCCTGCAGATTTCAATCTTTGAGTCTTAAATCTGACCTACACTGTCACAGCCTGACAGAGTTCAGTTTTTCCCCAGTAAAGAATTCAGTTACTGTGAGTTAGTAGCACAGACAACGATTTGAATATTTCTAAATATTGCATGTTTACCATGTATAACTATATGAAAATAGCTTCTAAGTAGCCCCACCAGCACACATACAGATAAACAGGAAGACGAGGGAAAAAGTGTCATATTGCAATGGTTGTCTGTGTTTTTTTTTTGTTTTGTTTTAATATTACAATAGTCCTTTAAAATACCAAATGGATGTTTTGCCTATACTTGAATCTGTACATGACTGGAGCTAGTCTGTTTATACTTGAATCTGTACATGACTGGAGCTAGTCTGTTGAACTTACATGAGGGGGAAGAGCGAAGGCTAGTTTCTTATAATTGTAACACTGCTTAGAGCTGACTGAGGTCCTAGGAGCTTTAGAAGTAAGGCTGAAATAATGAGTCATAGAAGCCAAATGATCTTAGTGATTATCTGAAAAAAAAAAATGGGTCGTTGAGGTATGGTTCAATGAAAGAGCACATCCTTAGTGTGCAAGAGACCCTGGGTTTACTCCCTAGCACCAAAAGATGGAAAATAAAAATGTTCACAAGAACAAAAATTATATATGTATCTGTGTGTATATATATACATATACAAATTATATATATATATATTAAAAATGGTCCCAATAATATGCTTGTTGGTTCCTATGAGTGTCGAGATGAGAACAAGATCAACATTATTCATTCCACGTTGCCTACTTGGCAGACTCAGTTGAAGTTTTTCAGACTTGTTAATATCAACGTTCTAAGCTATAAATTACACAGCAAAGGATGGAAATGAGAAGCCAGTGTTGCTAAAGAAAAAGTGCTAAGGAAGCCTGCAATGCAGGCAAGCTGGGTACCGCGGATATTATGAGCACTTCTTGCTTTGTGGCTAGCAATTCCACAGGCTCTATTTTTAACAGAACTGAGATGCCTTTCTCCGCACCATCATCTCCTCAGTTCACCCTTCGCCTCATGCTCAAGGCGCATAGATTCGCATGCTGCTTGACTGTGGCATATTCTCAGGCATGGGTTACTGCCAATCACTGCACAGCCATTTTACTCCTTGTGAGGAGCAAAGCATTATTTCACATATGACAACTTTTACTGAAGAGCTACTTTTATTATAAAATACTATTGTCATAAATTGTTATGACAAAAATTGTCACAAATTTTGCTAAGTTGATTATATAAGTGTATATATGCATATATACATGTATATATATTTATTTTTATGTCGTATAAAAAGCTAGGGCATATATTTACCAATAATAATGCATCTTGAGGAAAAGCTCAAAATGGCTTTTGAGAAAGTGGGAAAACTAGTATCCCAAGGAATTTTTTTCTTTTCCTTAATTTTATTTTATATGTAGTATTTGCTGGCATGTGTATATGTGCACCATATGTATGCAGTACCTGCAAAGGCCAGAAGATGGCGTCAGATCCTCCTGGAACTGGAGTTACAGATAGTTGTGAGCTGCCATGGTGGTGCGGGTTATCTGAACCCTGGTCCTCTGCAGGAGCAGCCAGGGCTCTTCACCACTAAGCCATCTCTCCAGCCTCAAGCCATTCTTCCTTACTGCTATCATCTAGACCCTTACGATGCATGAACCAGGAAATGTTGGGTAAGGAAATGAAGCTAAAGATGTCTTACTCCATCATCTAGCTGTCTTGGGCAAGGTAATATAGATGATTCACCGGTACAGCCATCAGATCTGACCACACCCTTGTAATCTATATCACATTTGTAGAAGGGTCTAAGCTCTCCCTCCCCAATGCCGCCTTCTACCCCTTTGTGAGAACAGTGATTCTCTCTCCCTAATGAGGGAAGCTCAGTAGATTCAATGGCATGCTAAATGTCATCCCGTGAAAATCCTTTCCCTTTATTGATAAAGGCCCTGAAAACCCCGAGGGTTTGTGACTGCTTATATTTTAAGTCCCAGAGATACAGCCTCTTCACAGAATCCCAGTAACAGCTTACAGCTTCTCAGCAACAGTTTACAGCCCTTTATAAGCCTGCATCCTCTAGAGCGCTTCAGACTCAGTCTTAGCAGTGAGGCTTTCTTGATTCAACAGTATAACTATTTTGAGAGGTCTACTTGATACTTAAACATCATTGATCCCACGCCCTATTGCTGAAACGAGATAATCATTCACGTATGGCTTTAATTCTATGAAATACCTTTTACTCTACAAACGTCCAGATCCATTAGCCCCCTGCAGTCATATTATCCTGAAAATGTTGCCTCTAGCAGATACTTCTGACTGCTGGAATTATAACACAGTTAAGCCTATCCACTAATCACTGAGCAGTGACCATGGTGTTATTTCGTTCATTGACATGTCAAGGAATATTCTGCTACACATTTAACGTATACCAGACAGTCAAAGGCAGTTTTAGCCACACATGTTCCTCAAAGTTAAATGTTTCTATTTTTATAATATTTACCATTTTCTGCAGTTCTGATCATTAATCCATTACCCATTTCCTCCAGTGAAATTTAAGGTCCATCTGGCCAAGTGCCCTTAGCTCCCTATGCAGCAGTCATACCCTTTGGCTCTTTGAAGGTATCCAGTGTACACCCATTGCCTGCACAAAGTCGAAGGATGCTACCTGTGCTTACAACACATTGCATCCGAGCGTTTTCCTAAGGTAGGTGTGCCTTCCATTTGGCATGTCAGGACTTTCAGGTAGATATTCAGTGAGTTATGAATGCTTAGATATGACCTCTTAAGTGTTTTCGTAAGAATTATTCTAGAATGCATTTTATGAATAAAATTAACATAAATTATGTCCCTTATGTGAGATAATTTGGTAGAGAGCAATGATTTCATCTTACTATCAACTCTAAGGCTGTAGTGATTTTTTGAAGACTTACAGATCTAAACTTTGCTTTTGGCCTAAATGAGGGCATAGTGCATGCACACCAGGCAAGTCAGAACTGGTGCTAGGATTCACTTGAGGTGGTATTTATAGAAAGTAGTTAACATGTAAACACCATCAGGTCACTGTCCTTCTTTCTTAGCGACTATTTAGGCTAGTTTTCTTTCTCCCTGCTGGTTCCTCGCTTTAGTGACCTCTCAGCTCTGAAGGGAACCCAAGCAGCTCTGAGATGGTGAATCGTGGAATCTGTCGTGTTTCCTAACGAGCTGGGTCCAGTACCACAGGGATCTCAAGCGAAGAGCTAAGCTGAGAAAATGTGATTTCTCCGCAAACCACAGTAGGATACCGAAAAAGGAAATTAAAATGCAAATTCTAAGCATGGCCACAGTAACAGGAAGGAAGAAAGGAAAACACAGTTTTAATATTAATAAATAAGGTTTCTACTCTGATCTGTGGCAGTTCTAAAATGATTATCTATCTCTGGCAACATGCAGGTTGAAATTTTTCTATTGTTTAATATCCAAATTTCCTAACTACCACATGTTCAAAGAAAAACAAGTAGATAAAGTTTTTAAAATATTATATATATATGTGTGTGTGTGTGTGTGTGTGTATAATCAGGGGTTCTTTAGAGAGACACATACTGATCTGTGGAGGACTTCTAAGAAAACTGGGGACTGGGGATGCAGCTCAGTCAGAGGTAGAGCATCTGCTTCCCCCTGAAAAGCCTGGGGTTCAGACACCAGCACAGGAGAAAAACAGGTTATGTGTGGCCAGTGAGGCCTGAGTCTTTTGTGGGACATGGGAGTCATCAACACCTGTCATCCTGTAACCTAACACTGCCTTTCCCTGGCTGCATGCTGGAGCAAGCCCACCACAGCTGGGCAAAATATCTTTGGTTTTGAGGATTAGGTCTCAGAGCAACCACGGTCAGAGCCCATGTGTCGTTTCCCTCCGCTCCAAACATTCGTGAATATTTCTTTCCAAGCAACAGAATTCCATGGCAGAAACACGGTTGGTATTATATTTTCTATAGTAACACATTTACCCAGGACCCACGGTAATATCATCCACTCCACGATGGTTGGTGGTGGACCTTGTCTGTTCAAGTCTGACCTGTCGATGTGCTGAGAGGCCAGCAGCAGCAGGAACAAAAAGGTCAAATAGGAGGCAGTGTGGCAGATAAACTTGATAAAAGGCTTTCTGATGAACAGTCCAAGTGGGCTTTTAGGAGCTATCAGGTAGCACACGGAGAAGACGGGGAAAAGCAGTCCTATTATGAAACACGTCACCATCTTCACGGCCCAGTGTCTTCTCCTCCAGCCGGGGAACTCGTCGTACCAGCGGGAGGCGAGCAGCTGCTGGCAGTTGGGCTGGGCAACGAACTAGGAGGAAAGGACAAGGAGAATTCAGTCCCTGTTAGAGGTAATGACCACAGTGCGTCAGGAAGAACGCAGGCTCGACTTTATCCTTTAGCATACAGTTTCAGGAAAAGATAATGCCAACCTTTAATATATTCCTTAGTTCATATTTAAATGAAATTTAAGTAAATCATATATTCTTTGGTAAAGCAATATTAGAATTCAAAGACACAAGCTGCAGCTCACTTGATATTAGAGTAAAACAGCCCGGCACTGAGTCATGCTGAGAAAGGCCATAATGAACACCTGGTTCACTCAGGGCACAGTGCTGAGTGTCAACTTAAGTGAAGTCAAAACAGGGTACCAGCACTTGGAGTGAAGACAGAGGGAAGGCATAAGGATATACACAGGGTCCTAGTTTTATCCTCGCTGCTGTGATAAGACACTGACCACAGAAGCAGTCTGGTGATTTATTTAGCTTACAGGTTAGAGTCCATGATGCAGGGAAGCCAAGGCAGAAACCTGGAGGCGGTAACTCAAGCAGAGACCATTGTGGAATGCTATTAATTGGCTTGCTCATCTGTCTTTCTTACAGTGTCCACGGACCCTTGCCCAGAGATGGTTCGCATAGCAGGCTGGGTCCACCTACATCCAATGTGGGATGTCCTTCTGTATATGTGTTGCTTTTATTTGTTACTGATACCCTGAGGACTCCCTTCCAACAGAAACAAGCTAGGGGCCAAATCTTAAACACATGAGCTCTTAGTCAAGCTATAATGTCTACTTGAGATTTATTTTTTATTTTATGTGTATGTAAGTGCATACCACATGTGTACCTGATATGTGCAGAAGTCAGAAGAGTCTATTGGGTCCCCTAGAGCTGGAGTTTCAGACAATTGTGAGCTGCCATGTAGGTGCTGGGACTAAGTGAGACATAACCTATTGCAGGTGCTGGAAGTTTTACTTGGTGGTGTAAGATGTCTAGTTGGGATACTGTTTCCCCTATTTTGTTGGTGACTCCATTATACATTTTTTGCATAGGTATATAAGTTAGGAAGCTTCTATGGTTGTAGGTTTCCACATGGCTCTTCCAAAGGTCTGTAATGTTGTTGCCTCTCCCCACATTCCCTCCTCCACCCCCTCCTCACCCTATTCGGTCCTCCTGTTCTACTTTTCCCTTCATCTCTCTATAACACTCAATTCTAATTGTCTTCCTGGATGATCCTCTAGTCCCCTCTGCTCCTTCACTAAGTGCCTAATCCTTGTGGATGTTTGGATTGTAGCTTACCTATCAAAAGCTGAACGTTAACATCCATATACATATAAGGAAAATCATATAATATTTGTATTTTGTGTTCAGGGCTCTAAATTGTATTACAGGGAATTTGTAATCAGTGTTCATTGCTGCTCTGTTCATAATAGCCCATAGCTGTTATGGATAGCCTAGATGTCCATAAACTAAAGAATGGCTAATTAAAATGTGGTACATTTACATAATGGAATATTATTTAGCTGTCAAGAAAATAAAATTATGAAATTTGGAAGAAAAATGGAAGAAGCTAGAAAAAAACCCATCTGGAGTAGGGTAACTGAGAACCCAAGAAACACGGATTACAGGATTTTTTGTATTAAAAACGTCTAATTGCTAAAGTAGATGACCTCATTCTCTTCTTCACCCCCACCCCTCGTCTTTGGTTTCTTCCTTCCTTCTTACCTCCCTTACTTCTTCTCTGGGTCCTTTTCTACCTCTTGTCAATGTGCTCAGCCTTTTCCAGTTCCTTCTGAAGGACTCTTTCAGAGAACTGACATTCTCGTTGACTAAGATGCTGTTCCATTCAGGGAAGCCCCAGTTCTGGACACCTTAACATTGCTCACAGGAAGCTCGGGGCCTGCAGCCTGGGCTCCTGCCACAGGAACCACCACCCTCTGCACCCTCCTGGTCCGGGAGAAAGGAGATTTTCACCACAGGTCCCTGCTTCTGCCTCTAGACAACCCCTATAGGAAGACTCGCCAGCACCCCTCCAGCCACTGCTAGCATTCATAAGGAAACATTATAAGCACTCAGATTTACAACGGTTCCATACGCTTACAAAAGAGGCACTGACAATTTGCATTCAATAACCTTTTAGACATTTCCAAAGCCCGATCCTTGAGTATTTATAGAACTACTGCACAGGATTCTAATCACGGAAGACACTGAATGAAAATGACTGAATCTAATCTTGTTTTTAAAAATAAATTGCGATCCAACGTGAATGAATTATAAACAACCACACAAATACTAAAATCCCAAAACATAAAGAAAAATGATGAGAAAAATAAAATTGGAAAGTATATTTAAAAAATACTTAAGTCAACCAAACAATCCCTTTCCACCTAGAAGGGAATTGAAACAGTAACTGCAGATAATGCCAGCTGAGAGGAAGCCAGCAATGAGTGAAGCACTATAAACGTTCTGACCTGATGTGGTTGATTCAGTAGTTACTCTTTCTTCATATTTTCAGCTTTGCATTATATATTTTTTTCTAGCTTAAGAACTTGCACCTAAAATTTACATTAGAGTCACACTCTCAAAAGGAGCAAAATGCGGTACATTCTAGAGGCAACCATCCTGCCTGGCTTCAGCACTCCTGTTTCATTTTTTTTAAAACTGTTTTATAATCCTGATAACAGGGGATCAGGGCTCACTGGACATAGAATGCTCCCAGGAACCATGGTGTCCAGACCTGAAAAAAACCCTTTCTGTTCTATTGGCCATTTACATCCCTTCAAAGCTGCCCGTGACCTTCAACTCTGGCTGCTTTCAGAGGGACTTCCAGTTGCATCCATGATGAAGACAGTTCCTCTAGTCTGTCGTCTGCCTGTGCACATTCAGATCCGCTACTGGCTCAACCTATTCACTTTATTAATCAAAGCCCCATGTTCCCTGCTGCTTCCTGATGTGATGATAAAAATCAGCACTTTCTGTCTATCAGACGCTGGCTAGGAGTAAAAGAGACCACAGTCTCCCGGAACTAGTCAGTCCATTTCTGGGAACTTGCTGTATGCCAAAGGTGGGCGGTGCTGTAGATAATCTCATCCAGCCTTCTGAAACAGGGAGGTCCATGAAGCAGGGGAGATGATGCTCATTGTAAAATGATCACCGGAAACAAAAGGCAGCAAGTTAAGCCTGAGACAACAGGCAGGCTTTTGACAGATGTAAGCTGGCCCGTGAATATACCGTGGCTTCTTAGAACAGACCGTACTGAAAATTGTGAGGTGAAATCCATGGGCTGGGCTGTAATTTACTGCGGATTTAGCAGAGACAAAATAGAAGGGGACGCTGTCACCATCTCTTAGCATCTATGTGGAAATATTGCTTCAGGAAACTTCTGAGTCCATGTCCTTGCTATTTTCAGTGTGGGCTGAGACTGGTGACTCCAGCATTATCGGGGAATAAGTCAGTGATGCAGGGTATCGGACGCAACTTTAGACTCAATGAGCAACCATATGCATTGCACGACGCCTGTGGCTGCTGTTTGTAAACACTTGATTAATGTGCTTTATATCCAATGAAGCTATTCATAGTTCTAGTGTATGGAATAAATAGTTAAAAGACTAGCTAGAATTCATTGCCAATATCCATTCTAGTGATTATAAAAATATCAGCTCATGACCACTGAAAGAGAGAGAGAATTAGATAACCATATTTTAATTAATATGTCATAAAAGAATAATTAGTAGAATAGGATTTCTATGAGAAAAAGAATATCCATAATAATAATAGTAACTCAAGAATAAGAAAATGTTCATAATAATAACTACTTTTTTTTTTTGATTTTCAAGACAGGGTTTCTCCATAGCTTTTGGTTCTTGTCCTGGAACTAGCTCTTGTAGACCAGGCTGGCCTCGAACTCACAGAGATCCACCTGCTTCTGTCTCCCGAGTGCTGGGATTTGATTAAAGGCGTGCGCCACCACCGCCCGGCTTAATAACTACTTTTCAAATACCCAGTTTTCAAATTGTTTTCAGTAGCTTTCTTCAAATTAAAACAAAACAAAAAAATGAACGAATCTTTTATCAGACCTGAGAAGATGATGAAAAAAGTCTTAAGACTGATCAGAAAGACTAACTGAGAAGCTTGAGAGCTGGTCCTCCACTGTCAGCAAGGAGAACTTTGAGAGCTGTCTAGCTGGCCACCAGGCTGTCTACTCATTGTCTTCAGCATGCACAATACACTAGACTTTCAGAACAGGATTCAAGGGTGCACGATCGCTTGGATACCATGTCTGTGTCAGTGAGGGAGAGCCAAATTTTCACTAATCGTGTTAGTCCGACAAGCACAGGATTGCATTTCCTAAAATACTTTGGGTCTATGTTCAAAATTGGTTTAGAAGGTGATCTGCAATGACCGGGAATAGTAACAGGAGGCTGGAAACGTCAACAGTCTTACAGAGGAGGGCGATGACGGCCCAACACTGAATACATTAAACTATTGAACTTGATATGGGCATGGTCATTCGTGCCTGCAAGCCCAGCACTCAGGAATCTGAGACGGGAAAACCAAGCGTTTGAGGCTAGCCTGGTCCTCACAGTGAGAGACTGTCTCAACACGCAAACAAACAAAAGCTAAAGAAACAAATAAGTTGAACCTAGAAAACAAAGCCAGCTAAGTGGCCAGAAACTATAATCACTAGATAATGACGGCCCTTTGAAAAACCACAAAGGGAAATAGTTGGTATAATCTCCACACCTGTTTGCCATTACCCATCTGAAAGCATAAGTAAATGATGGAAATAATTTGTGAAAATGGCAGCTATTTTTAGAATACTACCTAAAGTTTTCTTAAAACGAATAGACATGGGGAGGAGGGAATTTATCGGCTATTGATGGGACCATGCCTGGGTGTTTCTTCATGTGTTGAATAACTTAGGACTGTTACTAGGGGGGTAATGGAGTCAGGTGTGGCTCACAGCTGGGTATTCAGAACTGATTCTTCAATCACAGTCTCCCAAGAGCAAACCAGAGTTCCTGCACAGAGAGAAGGCACATCCAGAAAGGGTATTTTAATCTCCATTAAAGGCAAAGACTGGATCATGGTTCTGTCTCCATCAGGGCAAGAATCCAGAGCAGACATGAGTGGATGAGTGTTCATGTTAACTGTTCTTAGTAGACAAAGGGTCTAGTCAGTGTTCTGTTCACTGCCCTGCATGATTCCACATAACGGCCTATTTCTTTTTAAAACTTTAATATAAAAAAGTGGAAATAAAAAATCACACACCACAATTAAACAGATCAGTATCTATGCGCTTCAGCGAACCTCTGTGCAGTTGGAATGGGCATCCAGAAACTGTGTAGCTTCACAGTGGAGTTTGCACTTTCATTATCTGATATATTTTATTCACTTCCCCACCACCAGGAAAGCGAGAAAGGCGGGGCAGGGTTAGAGGTAGAAAACCAATTTGCTTTCTGTCCTCCTTCAGAACTCACGCCCGTCTCTTTCGGTCAGTTCTTCCTCACCTCCTACTACTTAGCCTTGCTTGTTCTCTTTCCACGTAACACACTGTACCCATGTGCACATTCGTTTTTACTTATACATATATCACTAGCTAGATGCTGCATCTGAGGAACAACATGCAAGTTTTTTTTCTTCTGAGATTGTGTGACGCCAGTTAATACTATACACTCCAAGTCCATCCATTTTTCTGCAGATTTTTATGATAACATTTTTTTCTTTAGAGCAGAATAACATTCATATATAAAAATGTGTGTGTATATACAAATATATCACACACATATATGTGTGTATGTGTCTTGTTATCCATTTGTCAGTTGATTGACAACTACGTTGATTCCAACTCTTTGCTATAGTGAATAAAGCACCAGAAAACACAGGGGGTGCAAAAATCTCTGTTAGAATATTGAGTTGTCTTGGTATATGCCCAGAGTGAAATAGCTGGGTCACATGGTATACTTCCTATGCCTAAGAGGATGAAATTACATAAGGCTTTGGAAAGAATAAGACCAATTCCACCCTTTCTAGCCACAATTAAAGTCATTTCCAGTGTAAAAATTCCTTTCTGCCAATTTAAACATTTCAGTAAAACAGACCACGTATATTTGAAATGTATACACATGAGCTCATAAGCAGACGTTTGAGACAGGGTCTCTCTAGGTATTCCTGGCTAGTCTGGAACTTGACACGTAGACCAGGCTGGTCTTGAACTTGCAGATATTTACCTATTTATATGGCCTGAAAGCTGAGATTAAAGGCATGCACCACCACACCGTGCCTAAACAGACACTAACTTTAATCTTAGGATCAAACTAAGATCAACTGGAAGACAGCCCCAATAAATCACTATTCTTTTCAGGTTGGCCTGCAGACATGGCTGGGGGGGGGGGCGTCCCTTGATTGTCTTAGTCTATGTGGGAAGAACATGGCTGGCACTGGCATCTTTTGGCAGGGGCCCATATAAAAGGACATTGCAGAAGGCAAATTACTCACTTTTACATAGGCTTGGTCTTCACTTTTGCTGGGGGGTCCATTTACTCTGCTGCTGTCACTGCTGATTCCTTCCTGGGTATTAGGGACAGACCTGAATATTTCAGCCAGGTGGTAGTGGCCCATATCTTTAATCCCAGCACTTTGGAGGCAGAGACAGGCAAATCTCTGAATCTGAGACTGACTTGGTCTACAGAGTGAGTTCCAGGAGAGCCAGGACTACAAAAAGAAATGCTGTCTTGAAAAAAAATACAAAAACAAAAAAAGAAGAAGATAGAAAGAAAAAAGAGAGGGGGGAGGAGGGAGGAACAGGGGGAGGAAAGAAAGAAAGGAAGGAAGGAAAGAAGAAAAGAAGGAAAGAAGAAAAGAAGGAAAGAAGAAAGGAAGGAAGATAAACTTTCTTCTAACACAGACTGAAGACCAGGAATATTCTAAGGTCTTGGCACCAGATTGGGACTAGCAAGCTACCCTGTCTCCTGAATTGAGCAACTACTGGGTTTTTGGATTCTTCAGTGTGAGACAACCATTTTTGGATGACTCTGGTTGGGTAAAGCAATCTAATAAATCTAACTTTTAATATACATTTGTGCTGCCTGTTCTGTTCATCTAGAGGACCCGGACTAACACATTCTGTGATGTTTCTCCCTCCACTGAATTCCTGGCTATTGACAACGCATAGCTTTGAAAACAACCTTGGCTATCCTGGGAAAAACAATAACTGCAATCCTTTATTACACTGCTAAGTTGTCTGCTACTGAAGTTGGAATCAAACTCTCTAGCTCGCAACACAGACGAAATAATGTGTTTTGGAGACAGCAGGGTTCACAGAGTTACTGGCACCTAGAGCGTTCTGTCTGCTCTCACTAGAACAGCCACAAAGGGGGCAGACATATGGACAAAACTGCACATAATGATTAGGGTGGCCGCTCTACATCCCTTGCAGAGAATGAGGGACAATGTTTTTAGAGGAGCCGGTGCTTTGTCTTTACTGTTCAGTCTCAGTCCTGACTGTCACCAATGCCAGCAGTCTCAGCATCTGCACTCAACCTCAGTCCTTGCCAGTGCTTCTCTCCAGCCTCCTGGAGCAATTGCTAGAGAGGCAGAAGACAGGCAGACTCCTGAGGTTTGCTGGCCAGTTAGCCTCTCATCTAAGTAGCAGACACTAGACCAATGAGACAATCTCATCTCAAAAAAAAAAAAAACCAAAATAAAACAAAACAGAAAACAGATTCTCACTAGGATTGTTAACTACAGGCTTGACACTTTTTTGATTCTTTTTTGTTTCTTTATAATGATCCAAATCACGCTCCTAAAAACGATCAATACATCATTTCCTCTCACTTAATCTTTTCAAGACTTCCATTTGAAATGAACACAAACTCCGCTTGTTCAAGCCCTGGCTGGCACAATTTTCATCAGGGCATCCCAAGGCAATAATCGTCTGCCTTGCGAAGACATCGCTGAGCCTGTGGCATTAATTCCTGGCAGATAAGACCAGGTCCTGCAGCTGAGGGTTGGAGGTAGGGATAAAAACTTCACTGATAACTCTGACCTGGTGTACTAGCAAATTTATTATTATAAAAATTTGCATACATTGTATCATTTTCAACTGTATGTGATATTGTTACAATGAACTTTCTTGTTGTATAGTTTTTGAGAATGTTGTCGTATAAAGGTCCATACACTGGGCAGCTGAAAATGACTCACAATTCTTTCTCCTGGTTCTGGAGGCTCACAGCCTAATATCTAGGTGCTGATGAGAGCAAACTTCCCCTTGCCTCTTCCTGCTGTCTGCTACATGTCTGTCAATTCTTGGCATTCCTTGGCATGCGGAAACCTCATTCCAACCTCTGCCTGTGTCATCACAACACAGTGATGCGTGGGTGCCTCACTTTGCACCAACTACCATCTCATATAAGGAAAGCAATCGTAGCCACACAGGAGCAAGGAGCCCGATGACCTCATCTTCCGACGTCTCATGTAGACCAATCCTATGTCCAAATTAGGATGTGTTCTTTAGCACTAGGGCTAAGTTGCTAAAATACCAAGCTGTGACATTTTCTGATAGTTGCCTAATACATAGCTTTGACATGATAGGTTATATTGCAGCTACTAGTTCATATGCTCCCAATAAATATCAACTCCATGAATCATTTTAAAACTCCAATAACTCTATAAAACACTGTTAACTAGCTGTCACTACTAACTTAAATCCATATTCTTTTAAACCCAGGAAATATATACATATATATATGTGTGTGTGTGTGTGTTAAGTCTGCATGTACACATGTGTACCACATATGTTCAGTGCCCATGGAGGCTAGAAGAGGGTGTCAAATCCCCTGGAACTGGAGTTACAGATGCATGTGAGCCACCATGTGCATGCTTGGAACATATAATGCACACACACACACATACACACACACACATTGTAAGAGTAGTCAGTGCTCTTAACCACTAACCAATCGCTCCAGCCTCTAAAACTTCATCTTTTAATAAACTGAGTGATTCCACAGGAGCAAACTGTGACTCCTAGTCTTTCTCTTCTTTTAGATGTTGAATCCCCTCCCCTTTCCTGTCTCTGTTGCTTTCTGTTTTATTATTCTCAGATAATCTTTGATAATAAATGTTCAGGCTAACACAGTCATAAATTAAAGCTACCCCATGTCATTCCGCAGCTGTGGTTCAATCTTCCTAAGGGTTTTCAGGAGACTGACTTGTTCTAACTGGCATAAAACATTACATTGTTTACACAGGTGAAGTATTAACCAATCAATTCTTTATCATGTGAGTTAGGGCTACCATGAAATGGAATTGGGAAAAAAATTCAATTTCGGTGGTTTGAAATGAGGGGTATGGAACATTCATCTGGTCCAGAACTGTGCCTTTAACTGAAGACTCCCAAGGACACACACGAAAGCTGTGTATCGGGTTTTATCTCACAGGAGGTGGGGAGTTTCATGAGGAACTGCCAATTCAAGCAAAGCCTCTACAGAGCCCGCTTTGCCTGGTTGGATGAGGCTTTTAAGTTTAAATTATCAGCAAGCTTTTTTTTCCTGAAAAATTATTACTTAAAAGTCACAGACATTCAAACTTCAACACAATTCACAATTTAAATTACATTCCATCATGTTACTTATCTAAGCGTTCAGATTACACTGGTTACCTCTAACCTATCCACACAGATGAGGCAGGAGCCCTCAACTCTTTTCCTTCCTCATACAACATCAAGCAGCGTCTCTGTGAAGTTAAACTTCCCCTCAGCTGTGTATCATTCAAGCCAAACACAATAGCGAGAAAGCAGGCAACACCCAAACTGGGTGCCAAGTTTGCTTGGGCATCAGCAGAAGACACACAGAAAAAGATGGCTAGCCATGAGATGTAGAGTCTGTGCTACTACGTGTACTATGGTCCTATAGTGCCTGTACTACATGTATTACGATGCTACACCTGTAGCACATAGCCTGCCACTAAGGGAAGGTTCCCTAGCTGGGCAAGGGGCTAAAGATTGAAACACACACACAGAGAGATAGAGAGAGACAGAGACAGAGGCATGGGTCATGTCATGCTTGAATTCCCCAAGAATGCCCTGTTTATTGTGTTCAGGGGCAGCTTATATAGTGCTCTGGCCACACCCCAGCTCTCAGGCTCTTTCAGCTGCAGACTCATCAGAACCCATGCCCCTGCCATCAGGGTCTCAGCTCAGAGCAGCTGCTGCAGGCTGCTCAGAGCAGAGGAAAACAAGTTGTTTACAGGAAATTCAGGATCTGATGGTCTGCAGTCCCCAACAATGAGACCCCAGCAATATGCAATGCTAATGGAATGGACTATAGTAGAAAATGACAAATGTCACCCATAAGCTCTGGCATTTGAACACTTGGTCTCCATTTGGTGGTTGTGTCTGGGAAGGTATAGGAGGTGTGGCCTTTGCTGGAGGAAGTACTCCATTGGGAGCAGGCACTAAAGTTTTAATAGCCTAGTGCCAGCCTCTCTCTCTCTCTCTCTCTCTCTCTCTCTCTCTCTCTCTCTCTCTCTTCCTTCATCCCCTTTCCCCTCTCTCTGCTTTATGCCCCTCCTTGAGATGTGAGCCCTCGGCTGCCAGCTTCAGTTGCCATGTCGGCTGCCTGCTGCCCGCGGTCATGCTGTTTCCACTATGGTGAACTCGAATCTTCCGAGACCACAAGCCAAAATAAACTCTTCCAGACAAGTTTATTATAGAAATAAGTAGTCTTGATCATGGTGTTTTTATCACAGGAACAAAAAGGCAAATGATAAACAGATTAAATATATGTGTGGGAGGATTTCATGGAATGAAACTACATGCAATTTTCATATACTGCCCATATCAAATATAAATTGTTAGCAACCTTGGAAAATAGTGGAGTCTTAATTTTTAACTAAATATGTATTACTGACAATGAAGTTGTTCTAACCCTCACCATATAGCCACAGAAAAATGAAGAGTGTACCCATACAAACGTGTGCATCAAGACATGATTGTTTGATTTTTAAGAACTTCACAGTAGAACAACTGAGCCTCCATTAACCCATGAAAGGGTGAAAAAAGGTCCACAAGTGTCAGATTGCTCTTCAACAAAAAGAAGGAAGTGTTATAATTGACTATTATTGGATCTTAAAAATAGTTATGCTGGCTGTGTATGCTGGCACAAGTCTTTAATCTCAGCATTCGAGGGGGAGGGGGTGGCAGAGACAAGGGGAGTTCTGTGAGTTCAAGGGCAGCTCGCTCTACATGGTGAGTTCTAGGTCAACTATGGCTATATAGTGAGACTCTGTCTCAAAAACCAGTTATGCCGAATGAAAGAACGGAGGGGGCTCAAACCAACTAATGCTGCATAACCCTATTCATAAACACTTTAGAAAATGCAAACAAACATGGAACAACTGAAATCAGATCTTTGGGTGCTTGAGGGGCGGTGCAATTAATAAAGAACAAAAGGAGGCTTGTGAGAAAGGTGAATATGTTCGCACTGAACCACAACAATGTTCTTGTGATGTTTGCACACATCCAAAAACTTACCAAATGTTCAACTCAAATATGTGCAGTTTGTCAGTTGCCAATTTTCCTGTGATACTATGCTATGAAAAATAAGCCTGTCCCTATCTGCTGGGGCCATGGGTACCTTGAGGATAACTGGTCTCTTATGTTGTGCTGGTTGGGGTTTTGACAATTGGACACAAGCTAGGGTCATCTGGAAAGAGGGGACTGGCCTGTGGGGCATTTTTTTGGGTTAATAATTAGTGTGGGATAGCCCACTGGGAGGTGGTCCTGGGTTATATAAAATGCAAGCTGAGCAAACCATGTTGAGCAAGTCAGTAAGCTGAGTGATTCCTCCATGGCCTCTGCATTAATTCCTGTCTTGACTTCTCCTTCCCTTACTCCTCTCACCTGAAAGCTGAAATAAAAATTCCTCCCTGACTTGCTTTTGGTCATGGTGTTTCTCACAGCCATGGAAAACGAACAAGGGCCCTCAGCAAAGTAGTCTCTTAATGTTCTTCTGTTTTCATCTCTTTGTTTCACTTCAATACACACTCCAGCTCATTTCATCCTCAGATAATTTCATAATTTGACATCAGGCATTACTTGAGATCAAAGTTAAAAAAATTAGTTATTGCACACCTAACCCTATTATCTTCTAATTCTCTAACCCTCCTGATGGCGCCTTTGCGGACCATATTAGAGCATTCTTTCTTCTCTCCTATTGCTTAACCTAAACAGACCTATGCACACATAATGAAGATATAATTAGAAAGACAAACGATGAATAAATAACCTTTTCCTTTAATATAAAAGTAACAACTATTTAAATGCACTGAGATGAAAAGAGTGATATTGGAATTTTATGCAAGACACATTGGTGTTCAAGTCATATATGAGAACAAATTAATTTGATAATGTTTAGTCTCTGGAGGATGGGTAGTTCTTGCTACTCATGGAAAATTGAAACACTAAATATAGCAACAATGATTTGTACCTCCATGTTACCGGGCATAACATGAAACAGAATAGAGACAGCCTTAAGCCACTTGCTTTTCTTTTTCGTGGAATATTCAATACTTGATACACATGTCCTCAAACTTTATCACTGCTTCAGAAGAATGTAACACAAATTGGGGATTATCTCTAAATTTATCATCTCTAAAAGATTCATACTGGTTGCCTTTAAATATCAAAAAAAAAATGTGTGAATGTGTGACTCTATAATCCCAGCTCTTGGGAGGCAGAGGCAGGAGGAACAAGAGTTCAAGGCCCGCTTAGGATACATAGTGAATTCATGTCTATCATGGGCAACACTGTGCGACTGTGTTTCATGAACCAAGGGCCAGGCATGATACAAGGGGCAGACTGCATGTCTAGCGTGCATAGGGCCCTCGGTTCAGTTCTCAACACTACAATAAACTGAATGATAAAAGCAGAGCAGAAGGCATAGGAGTTATGCATATAAAACCACAAAGCTCACAGCAAAACTTAAGACAAGGCTAATGTAAAGGAAGAACGTAATAATGGTGACTTCCTTAAGATAGTACAATGTCCGCTCCAGCCCTCCTCTTCCCACCTTGCCCACCACCATGTTTCAATTAGCCTGATGGAAAGCAACCCAAAGGCTCTTGATCCCTCTGCTAAGCAACTACCTCAGAACTGGTTATTCTAGATGGGAAAGGCCTGATTATCAGACAGAAGAACTCACACAAACTTGATTCTCTATAATTCCTAATTTGCTTGCAGGAAATCATAGGAATTCTGTTTTGTTCGACCCCATTGTTTACCTGTATTTTTGTTGCCGTTGTTATATTTGTATATCACAGACCCTAAAGATGTTTTCCCACTCTGTATGTTCCCTCTTCCTTTGAATGATTGTGTCCTTTGCTAGGCAGAAGCTTTTTAGTTTCATGAGGTCTCAATTATCAATTATTGATTTTAATGTCCGTGTTATCCAGGTCATTCAGAAAGGTTGTTTTCTCTCATCTATCAGATTTGGGGTATTAATTAGGTCCTACATTGAGGTCCCTGACCCATTTGAAGCTGGGATTTGTTCTAGGTGAGAGAAGACGCTACTTTATTTCCGACCTGCCATTGTTCGGCTCGACTACTATCTGTTAGAGATGCTGTCTTCTCTCCTATGTGTATTTTTTTGTCTCTTGATAAAAACAAAATCAGGTGGCTATGGGTATGTGAGCTTCTGTGTGGATCCTTAGTCCTAGTTCATCTGTCTGTGAGTCTGGGGTGAAATAAATGATGGATACAGACAGATGGACAGACAGGAATCAAACTCAAGAGTAAATGTCCTGAAGCTAGATTTCAGAGTATAAGGAATTGTGATTTCTTTTTTTTTTTTTTTTTTTTTGCTAGCTAAGCTTTCCTGTCAAGCCATCTCAGACTTTTTTTTTCTGATCTCTGAATCTATTGCTACCAGGAAAGAGGAAGCAAGAACAGATGCCATGTCCCTATAAACCATGCCAGCATCCGCTCTCCCCCAACATATGACTCTGTCTCTTAAAACAAACTGAAAAAGGGCTCTCACACTCAGTAAAATCTTAGCAGTACTGAAGGTGACTCAATGACACAGAATCTTCCTCTACCCACATCTGGACTTTCGGTGGAAGGAGACGAAAGTCCCGAGGGGTTCAGAAATGCCCAACATTTCTTGCCAAATTCTCTGGCAGTGAAAAAGTCCGCTTGATGGCAAGCAGAACCTCCCTGCTTCCTGCCACACAGATATATCATTGCTAACTGTGAGTGACTATCTCACCTTCTTTTAAACATTTACAAAGCAGGTTTTGGTGTATACATCTGAGAACGGTCATCAAAATATTTACCTGTGTTTCTGTTAGCAATAATTCCCTTTACCAAAAGTATTGTATAAAGTTGAAGATTGTTAGAACCTTTTCATTTTCCTAAATTCAGTTAAGACTATGATTTATAGCCACGATGCTTTGTGGGTACCTCATTACTCGATCTGAAAGCAATTCAAACATTCCGGCAAGAATTTTCATACCTCATCCTAGAGCTTTAGAATAGCGTATTACACACACTATTTAAATTACAAGTCTTCACTCTCAGGAAGCTGTATATTCAATAGTTGCAAGTCAAAATGACAACACTCCTATGAGAGGCGCAGGAACGCCGCTATGTTTTTCTGGAGAACAAATACTTCAGGAATAACACCTCAGGAGGCTGAAGGAGGATTGTTCACACAGCACAGAGTGAGGACAACCTTTGTTTTTTTTTTTTTTTTTTTTTTTTTTGCTGCTGCTGACATGGTCTCACTATTTTATTTTTACAACAGCAATCTCCTGCCATGTTGAGTTAATCTTCCTGAGGAAGGGAATGTTCTCCTGTAATGGGACAAACTTTTCCAGTCTAGGGAGGCGTGAAGGCAACAAAACACCAGGTGCAGACAGAGGTGGTTCCTCGCAGTTGAAGGTGAGGACTGGCCTTAAAAGGGTGGACGTTAAAGCAGAGTAAATTTTGATTGAGGATTTGAAACACTCACTAACCAGGAGGTGACTGGCTTCTGGCAGTGCATCCTGTCAGAGGGCTAACTGCAGCCTGGTGCCCACATTGACAGACATTCAGACATCACGCCTGACTGCTAATCTCCCTGGAGATATGTGAAATGAACATGAAATAGCAATGGGGATGCCCTGTAAGGTGTATGCAATTAAGATTTAATAATGAGGTTATAGACCATTAGTTTTAATTGGTAAAATTACCAATTAAATGCGGAAGGCAAAATTTAGTAGAACAAAAATAAAAGGTTGGGAAATGATATGGTCTCACTGTCAATCTTTCTTCTTTCTCCATGTACACATTCAGAGTTCAGGAACTGGGATGCAGCTCAGGGGCAGGTGCACTGAGCACAGGACTCAAGCCCAAGTGCCTTAGGAAAACTGAACATCTATGGTATTGGTCCCAGTCCCTTCTCCTCCCCATTCAACATCTTCACTCTGTGTTCTTTGGCTGGCTTTCATCCTTTAGAATAATCTCCCTGGTTCTACAAAGTAGCTTCCTGCTTTTCTTTCCACGTATTTCACCTTAAAATCTTAGCATTATTATTTTACCTAATAATACACACACACACACACACACACACACACACACACACACATATATATATATTTAATTGCCTTGGCATAGAGCCTTGAAGTTCCAAGAAACACAATCTGGGCCCTTTATCTTACTTTCATTTTTAGAAAATCATTTAAAGCAGTTCATTTATTCAGTTTGAGATGTAGGCTCACAATGTGCACAGGCTGGCTTTGAACTCACAACCCTCCAGCCTCTGCCTCTCAGGTGCTGGGATTGTGAGACTATGCCATCATGCTTCGTCTAAACTGCAGTATTTGAAAGGTGAACAAGACTAACAGAATTAAATAATGGATTTACTTTAGTTAGGCTTTTCCAAAAATTTATTTTAGGGTATAAATATTTGACCTTCTCTCCTCTAACCCATTCTCTCTCTTCTCCTTTCTGTACTGAGATTTTGAAATCACTTCTGCATTTATGAATTTCCAGCATTCCTCGCTGTGGACAGACTAGCCATCAAGTACCCAACCATCTTAGAAGCCAGTGGCTACTGTGTTTTACAGCACAGGTTTTCACAAGTCAGAGGGTAATGCCTGCCTTGTGGAATTTCAAAATGGGTTTCTATGTGGGAGGCTTGGTTCTGAACACAGAGAGCAAATTTGGTGTCTGAGTGGCTGTTGATCAATAGCTCAATCCAAAAGACAGTGAATGTGTCCATTTCCCCGGCAGACTTTCCTTACTTCCAAGTCAGGGTAGAGTGGGTACGTTCTTTCAATACCCTTCATGTCTTCCCCCCCTCACCTGCCATGGTGCATATGGCAGGAGCCTAGCTTCTGCCTTACTGATCTAAGAGGAGATTAGGCTATGAGGATCAGTAATACACCGGGATGAACTGTCTAGTCACAGCCTTCTATGGTCACGATGCTCCTTAGAGGCAGCTCCCTGCCTAGGAAACAAAGGCTGACCATAAACATCTGCATCGTCATTCACCAAATAAGACTCAATGGCACCGGCAATTTCTGTTGTGCATGAGTAGATCTGGCTCTCAGTTGGAGGCTGAAGGCACTCAGACCAGCTTCCGTTTTGTTAAGATGATCTAGCTACAGGACAAAGGATTGGCTGTTCAGTGTGTTGTGTCATTGGTTGGTTCTAAGAGAGGTTCTGCAAAAGGGTTCTTCAAAGCCCGGAAGAGGTGTCCTGGAATGAGTTAGAGCGTGAATCCTATGAGAAGGTAAAAGGTGTGGTGTCATTAGCAAATCTTTCAAGTATCTGAACTCTCAGTTTCACAAACACCTCAGAATCTTCATCCAGTTTCATCTCCCCAAAGAGAAAGAAACCCATGAGATTTGTTCCTAAGCCCGAAGGTGTCTGAGTTGGATACAGCAAGCACAGGAATGTTCAAGGATAAAAAAAGGCCATGACAGACTCACCAAACGATCTCTTCCCTTAGAAGTTCCAGGTGGAAGCTACTCTAGAACTCATCAGGCACCAGGTTTTACAGCTGGGAAACTGAAGCCCACAGAGCCCGGCTGGGTTTCCTAGGAACACCGGATGTCATCCCCTGATGGGATATACTGCTGATGAGGACTTCAGGGTTTGATATAGGAGCTCAAGATTGAAGAAGACGCCCAAATGAGGTCGGGGTCACAGAGACATCATCTCAACTCAGCAATTATGGATTGTGAGAGCTACCTGCACGAGTCCTATGAATAGGGAGCATTTTGCATCTGTTTGCATAGACAATAAAAGGTATAAGATAAGTAGTACTGGCATCACAAGCTCCAGAGGGATAAATAAGCTAGATATTCAGTTGCAAAGCATGGGCAGTTTCACCAAGAACATTTTCCTTTCCTTTCTCTTATTTTATGAGTCTCTGAAAACTCTATCAACCATCCCATGTTCTCATCAGCCAGCACAGTCCCTTCAAAGAGAGAGAGAGAAAAAAAAAACATGTTTGTCACCAGTCCTCTGGGTTTTATAAGAATGTATAAACCAAGCCCAGCAGCTCACATGTGTAATTCTAGCTATTTGCAAGGCTAAGTGACCTCAAATCAAGGTCTGTCTGGGCACAGAATGAGTTCAGTGCCAGCATGGGTAACTTAGAGTGACCCCTCCACCCCGTCATCAAATATTAAGTTAAAAGACTTGCACAGTGTCCCCAAGACTCTTATTCCTCCACACTGCCAGGTAAGCCTGATCCAAACTTCTCACCCCATTGGCCCTCTCAGCTTCTCTAGGACTCCATTTCTTGCGTTTCCCAGCACGCCCTGCTTCTTCCCACCCCATCACACAGACTCTGCACCATCCTCTAGAACTGCCCACCATGTCCATCAAGAAGGCTGTGTTTCTTCCCGCACTGTCCACAGTCCAATCTGCTCTGTAGTCAACTTCCTTAGGCTTCTGGGTGGGCATCTCTGTGGCTCATTTCATATTCCTGCTGGATCCTCTGGTACCACCTCCTCTCAAAGTGTGCTAGACTGAGTGCTCTAAGATCTCCTGTCTCTATGTCTCAAACCATCCTTCCCACAGATGCCACTTACTAGGGCTCCCAGGTAGGCCCTGCCTCTCCCAACCCCATCATGCTCCTGTGTGTGCCTGCAGGCTACACACTCAGTCTCTCAAGATCTTCTGACTGCTGAACTTACACAGGGTACAGCAACAAGACCTGGGATGCTGCACCAGGGGATAGCAGAGGAAAGGACTGTGTTGACCCTTGGATAGTGACCTTTAGTCTAGGCAGTTGTAGACCCTCCAAAGAAGCCTAGGGATAGAAACTAAAGTCCTCAATACCAGTGTCCCATAAGAAAGCAATATCACAAACAGCCTGCATCTCTCTCAAACTCTGTGCATACCTCCACTGAGAAAAGAGGGGATAAATAAAAATACAAAAGACTCAACCGACAAGATTTACAAAACCCAGTGCAGAAAAATAAAATTCAACACAAAAAGCCATGACACATCCCCTTCAGAGATTACTAACGTCATTGCAATACCCCCAATAAGAATGATCTGCAAAAAGTCCAGATAAATAGTTCAAAACAGAAATTATAACTGTGGTTAATCAACTCAAAGAGGATATGAATATACTCCAGGAAAACAAAAGCAGAGTGGAATGACGTGAGGAATGAATAGAAACTGTATCATTAAAGGTCAGTAAAGAGAACTGCTAAAGAAAGTCCAAGAAGGAATGATATTGAAAATGAAAAACTCAGTAAGTCAAAAAATATCAAGGACCTCAATATAAACCCCAATACCCCTAACCCGTTAGAGGAGAAAGCTTCAGTTCACAGGTACAGGACAGGACTTTCTGCAGAGGGCCCCAAGTAGCACAGGCTTTAAGGTCAACAAATCACAAATGGGACCTAATGAAACTGAAACCTTCTGTCCAGTGAAGAATACTGTCATTCAAGAGAAGAGGCAGCCAAAAGAACAGGAAAATAATCTTTACCAGATACATATCTGACAGATGGTTGGGGTCCAGAAAATAATTATATAAAAAAATACCTTAAAAGAATGCCATAAACAAAACAATTGAATTTAAAAACAGATTATGGAACTGAACAGAAAGTTCCCAGAAGAATAAATACAAATGACTGAGAAATACCTTTCAGAAATGTCCAGCATTTATAACTACCAGGGAGTAAAAATAAAGACACTTTGAAGTTTCATCTTATCCAAGTCAAAATGGCTAAGACCACCCCCCAAAAGCCAATGAATGTTAGTGTGGCTGCGGGAGAGGGAACACTTATTCACGGCCGGTGGGTGTACAAACTGGTGCAGTCACTGAAAACAATCAAGTAGATTCCTAGAGAAGCTGGAAATAGATCCACCACACGATCCGGCTATACTACAACCGGGCATACGCCCAAAAGCCTACACCTCCTAAAGAGATGCTTGTTCATTCATGTTCTTTGCTGCTCTATTCTCAATAGCCAGGAAATAGAAACAGCCTAGATGCCCATCACCGATGAACAGATAATAAATACGTGGAATATATGGAATGTTATTCAGTTGCAAAGAAACCCAAAATGATGAAATTTGCAGATAAATGGATGGGGGTGGAAATTATCATTCAGGGTGCAGTTACCCAGACTCAGAAATGCAAATGTCACGTGTGGATGATAGCTGTGAATCTTTAAATATGTATGTGTTTAAACTGCAGTTCCTACAGGACTCAGGAAATTAGTATGGGACAATGGGGATGGATTTCAAGGGGAAGGAGATACCCCACGAATGGTGTTAAGTAGGGCAGAGGAATAATGGAGCAGAAAATAATAGGTAGTATGGGGGGGCAAGGTAGATGAGGGACCGTGGAGAGAGATAACTATCACTGAAGGCCTTTGAAAAAGACATATGGCCAGGCACTGGTAGCACACGCCTTTAATCCCAGCACTCGGGAGGCAGAGGCAGGTGGGTCTCCGTGAGTTCGAGGCCAGCCTAGTCTACAAGAGCTAGTTCCAGGACAGGCACCAAAAACTCCAGAGAAACCCTGTCTCGAAAATAAAAAAAAAATTAAGAAATAAAAATAAAGAAATAAATAAAAAGACTATGGAAACCTAGTACTGTAAGAAGATTCTAAAATATGTACATATACTACATGCATAAATGCAGTTACTCTATAATGTGGGGCTAATAATTACCCAGGCACCACAGCCTATTGAATAAAAATCTTATTGGTAGATATGGACTACCCATTTTTGATAAACTAGTAGGTAGGGTCCCTTAGATAACCCTAAACATTACATGCTATTGCCATTGCCCTTGAGTCCTCTAGAACTTGATGCTAAAACCCCATTGCTGAGGACACCACATACGTAATCATAGGATATGGAAAATCTAAACTGGTATCGACCTGGAGGCTTCATCCTATCTGGCTAGATTCCATACTAGAAGTTGCCATGCATACTACTTAGGTATAAAAGTAATTAACAGTCTTACTCAACTGTGAACCATGAAAGATAAAATACCCAATGTTCAACAAAGCATGTCTCCGGGTGGGATAGTGGCACAGATGCTTTGGCAGTAACCAACCATTTTATGATTGGATTGAAAACCCACTTCATGAGCTGGAACTCATGCCTGGGCCAAAAACCCACGGCTGGCTAGACCACCAGGAGAGAACCTAGTGCTGCCCATCACTCTTCAGGGTTAGCCTATGCCGTTGCTCTGGCAACTGGCTTCATGGTCCCTGGTCCACTCACTTCACATAATAGCCATAACATCATACATTCTCTATAACCTCCAACACGTCTTTCCTTCTCTATCTCCATGTCCTTAGTTGGCCATCTGATCTATTCTGGCACTGTTAATCTCATAATCCAATTTTAAAAATTGATTCTCCCTGCTGTACTCATGCACTAAGCAAGAAATTCTTTTGTTTATCAAAGTCTAAGATAGTCTGGAATAAACGGCCACAAGTAGTATTTTTTTTTTCAGTTACGGATAAACAAGTGAAGACATCCAAGAGCAAATACATGGATCCAAGTGGTATGAATCTTATCTCTCCTCTCCCAAAATGTGTCAGTTCTGGGGATGGTTCATGCATACCCGTCGACTTGACAGCATCTTATCGCCAAAAGACAAGCCACTGGGTGTGTCTGTGACAGAGTTTTTGTTTGTTTGTTTGTCTGTTTTTCAATTGGGTCAGTTGGTTGGGAGGATACACCCTAAAAGTAAGTGGCACCATTCTGTGGGGAAGGGTCAAGCAAGCTAAGTAGAAACTTTCACCGTCCTCTGCGTCCTGATTACAGAGGCAAGGTGGCTAACGGCCTCCTAGTCTTGCAATCGCACCTTCTCCACCAAAACAGGCTACACTCAAACTGTGAACCCGACTAAGACCTCTCTCTCCTGAGTCATTCTCATCGGGTATTCTGACAGGAGAGGAGTGACTAATACGACTCCTGAAAGAATTTGCAGGTGTTTTGTGGTTGAGACCCAGAGGTACTTGTCGAGGCTCAACTTTGAGATGTGTTGACATTTTTTTTTCTGGCATCTTGGACTGGATCTAACTGATGGGCATAGCATGAGCCAACTGATGTCAAAGCTGTGAGTGACACTTTAGTTCCAGCTTAGACCTCTCCTGCGTCAACACGCAGAGCTGTAAGAAAATCTGCAAAGAAGTGTGTATTAGTTTGGGCTGGTTTGCAGAAAGAAAATAACGAGATGTCATGTCGAAATGTCCAGGCTCCAGAGCTGGAAAGGCCTCTCTCTGAAATGCAGATGATGAAGACAGCTGCCTTGAATTTTTAAAATAGTAATAAAATAAGATCGTTGTGAAGTTCTTATCACAGTACCAAGTAAAAGCCACCATTTCTTTCCTTCTGTCCTCAGGCACATGCGCACACGTGGGACACTGCATAGTAAAGAGCAACTGATAAACGGTTCGGCATCTGCTCACAACTTTGGAGAAATACCAGCTCACCAAATTCAGTCAGATGTTGCTTTCTCCTGGCACGGTATCTAGCCTCCTAGGATGCTGCTATGCATTGGATTGTGACAACACAGCCCAGCTGTCAGCTGAGATAAAGGTAACTCTGCAGGCTGCAATGTCATCTAGTCTTCACAGAGACTAGTCTCTCCCAGAAGTCACCCTTCTCTCCTCTCCTGTCAATGCCTATGGGAGTCTGAGCTCCTGGCTGGGAAAGATACCTTCTAACCTATGACATACAGGAGAGCATGAGAACCCCTGGGAATGTGTTCAGGAACCCCTCTAACTACAAGAGCCTTGGTTGCCTGTATCATCTTTATTTTCCAGATATTACATTTTTGCATGCCTGGTGTGTGCATGTGTGTGTGTGTTCAAATTTTCCTGTAGCTGTGCATTAGAGGGAAAGAAGTTTAGAAGCTGCCTTGGTTTCTGCATAGTCTTACATGGACTAATGCTTGGGTTACACTTTACCCTCCAAGGACCCAAGATCCAAGGGCTCTAATGAGCAAATCACCTAAAGATTATAAGTATGAGAATGAACTCATTTATTCAAGATCAGCTAAGTTCAGGAGTGAAGAAAAGTGCCCAGGATGTACGGAAATAGGTGATGGAAAGCTTTCTTAGCATAGTTACTATGCTACTAAAATTTCAAGTCTTGCCAGTTATTATAAATTAATTATAAATGTATCTTTGGATGTAATGTTGTGTAAGCATCAACTTTAGAAGCACTTGTTTGAATTTCCACTTGTTTCATGCCAGGACGGCACATGGAAGATCAAGGGCTACTCCACATCATCAGAAGACTTTAAGTATCTGAGTTATTACCTTTCAAAATCAAATGCCCTTTGAGCCACATAGAGACTTCTGGAGGCAGCTGACACTGGGTACTCTTCGAAGGGGGGTTACTCTGAGGGCTTGCGAGACACTGCTGTTGAAATATGAACGCTGATTCTTAAATGTTCTTGACATAAAATGTCTGATAAACAGATCTTAGAAAAACATGACCTCTCTACTTATGAGCTATTTTTAATCATTACAAGTCTCAACAAGGGTGGTATTTTTAAACTAGGAAGCTGGAAAAAAACATCTTTATTTTTAAGTCGCCCTTTGTGAGTTTATTTTCCTCACAGCTGCTTCTCTTGGGTATGTCCAACTTTTGTATATATTTTCATCTTCTAGATTGATACAGGAGACCAAGTTTGAGGCAGGGAGAACAATGAAATGTCTAACTGAACACATGTCCACACAGGCACCGGAGTCATGGGGAGGGTGTGACATTGTCAGCAGATGGACTTGATGAACAAAACTTGAGGGGCTTGACACTTGGGAGAGTGTGACTTATTTCCCAATGATCTTTTGTATTCCTAAGACAGAGAAATATTCAAAACTATTTTTTAAAGTTAGTAATAATTTATTTCTTACCTAAGTTTAAGGATTTAAGAGGTTAGAGGTTTTTTTTACCCTCAAAAGTAAACAGCCATTAAATGGAGATGTTAGAGAATGCTTTGAGAGGAAGCAGAGTGGGTAGCGTTAGAAATGGAGTTTCTTTTCTGTTTTATCAGCTCACAGTGTGTAAATCAGAGGGTCTCAACCTAGGAGTCGTAATAACCCCTCTAGCAAACCTCCATCTCCAAAAACATTTACATTCGTCTTCATCACAGTAGCAAAACTGCATTTATGAAGTAGTAATGAAAATAGTTTTATGGTTGGTGTCACCATAACAATGAAGAACTGTATTAAAGAGTCACACCATGAGGAAGGTTGAGAACCTCTGCTCTAAATCTCTATTTCAAATGCTATTCATTCCTTAATACTAAAGTATACCAAAAATGTCTGAATAGTTTCAGTCTAAAATCTTGTTTGTAACAACAAAATCCCAGTAGCATCACTAATCTAAAGAACCACACATATTGGAAGAATGTTTCTCGGCATATGATTCATGATCTATGAAAAGAATGATTCACATCTCGGCGTTTGTTGTGATACTTTTCTGAGTTACTCATTTTCAAGAAGAGAATCCTGGCCTCTTGCTTTGATTAACTCAACAACTTTGTGTTACTCATCCACCAGGGTGCAGCTGTGTGTTAGACACTGCAGATCTTGCCATGAACAGAGGAGGAAGGGCATCTTATAGTTTGCCTTCTAACTGTAGGAGCCAGGCAATAAAACAAAACAAACCAGAAACAGCACACAGAGTGCCAGTAGGTCATATACCTAACAGAGAATGAGAGCTATGGCGGCGTTGTGAAGGCCATGGCTATCCTCAGAGTGAAACTGAGAGCCACTATCCACCATGGCAGGGACCCCAGCATGTGACAGACCCCAGAGAGGAAAGGAAAAATAAACCAGCAGAAGACATCATCAGTCATTAAGAATAAAGCAGGTATTTCCAAAGTAACGCCCATGTTTGTGGTGTTGGTATTTTCCATTATGGTAGAGGGTATGTAGAGACTGATATACACTTAGTGTGGGCATTGTCATCACAGCGGATAGTGTAGATGGGGTAGTTTATAGGGATGGGAGCACATTTATCTTATGTACTAATGTGAGTTCATTGGGAATGGGGGCACAGAATATATACTGAATAGGTATAGATAGAAGTTTCTGTCTCGCCCGGTCCCACAGTCATTCAGTCCCAAATAAACAGACAGAGGCCTATATTCATTATAAACTGTTTGGCCTCTTCCTCAGGCTTGTTACTAACTACCTCTTACAACTTAAGTTAAGCCATAATTCCTATCCATGCATCACCATATGACTTGGTACACTTTCTCAGTGAGGCATTCTCATCTTGCTTCCTCTGCCATCTGACTGGTGACTATGTCTCTGCCTTTCCTCTTTCCAGAATTTTCCTAGTCTGGTTGTTCTACCTACACTTCTTGCCTGGCTACTGGCCAATTAGTGTTTTATTAAACCAATACAAGTGACAAATCTTCACAGTGCACAAGAGAATTATCCCACAGCAAATAGGAACCCTGGAGACTCAACTAGAACTTGGGAAATTCCTGTCCTGCCCAACATCTCTGCCTGTCATGGTATCCTAGAACCTCCTTGTTGGTTCTGTGGCTTCAGGAGCATAAGTTCTGAATTCCTGAACCTCCAGATGTGATTGCAGTCAGACCAGAGGTAGGCATGCGAAAAGAAGCAGAGAGCTAAGAGTGGGGACCCCAGGAGGAAGGACTACCTGTTAGCCACAGAGAGCAAACTCTGGGGAGTAAAAGACAGAAAACAAGAAACACTGTGATCTGTAGAAAACATCTACACTGTGATCTGTGACTTCCGACTTCTCTAGACAGTTTTAAGAAAGTAATTACTAATATTTAAAATATCCAGCATGTGTCATCTTATTATGGAGGCCCTGGCAAATCGACAGGCTAGTATACTAGACCACCTTTGCTCCCGAAGAGTAAGAACTGGACTCTGTACAAAACAAAATGAAAACAACCACGGGTCTATAAATTAATAAAAACCAGGAAGATTCTCATAAAAGATCTAAGGCATGGAGCAATGGGTTTCCCTTCTTTCACTGATGTTGTGGTTACTGATGGTTGGTGTTTGAGATGGCTGTCAGCCTGAGAATGGTCTATATGTGTTCTATAACATAGAGCCAGGAGATCTGAAATCCAGAATAATTCTGACCTATAGAAACAGAGGCTAGGATTCGGGCACATGCATCTGCTGGGAAACGGGGAGAAAATTCCATGGTAAGAGCCTGAGAGGCAAGTTTGTGCGGGCTCTTGAATTGTGCGTGTACAGAGCAGAGTCTGCAAGTACAAGGCTAAAGAGAGGCTGAGGAATCGAGCTGAGGTTATTATAAGTCACCTTCAAAAATGAGAAGCAAAACCAAGATCTCTTCAGAGGCAAATGGGAAAGTTCAGGGCAATCTGCCTGGGGTGGCTCAGAATGAACTTAGCAGATGAGGACTCCAGAGAGCATTAATGTCTTCACAGGGCTCAAAAAAGCAAAGGGAAAAAGTAACATATCAACAAATTCCACCAGACACATAAAAACTGTACAAGAGATATGCAGGCAGTTAGGAACTGAAAACTGAAATATCAAAAGTTTAAGAATATTACTGAATGAGCTCTAACAGCACAATGGGGGTGACAGGAGAGAACAAATCAGTGTGAACACAGATGGACAGACATGATCCCATCTGAGGAAGAAAGAAAAATGCTAAACAAATGTTAGTGTGTGGGGGCGATGTCAAAAGTCTCAGAACAGGAAAGAGCTGGGTACAATGGTGCCTACCGCGATCACAATGACCCCAGCGTGCAGGGCCGAGGCAGGAAGATCGTAGATGCCAGGACAGTTTGGGCTACATTCTAAAACCTTTTCTCAAAACTCAAACCAATGGTAAACAGCAAGAAAGATAGAAAAAAGGGAGGGAGAGAGGGAGGAAGGAAGGGTGGGAGAGAGGGAGGAAAGAAGGGAGGGAGAAGGGAGGAAAAAAGGGAGGGAGAGAGGGAAGAAGAAAGGGAGAGAGAGAGGAAAACGGGAGGAAGGAAGGGAAGGGAGAAGGGGAGGAAAAATCAGAGAAATAACTAATTTGAATAACGTCTTAAAGTTTTCTAAAGTGGTGATAGACACAAAATCAAAGTTCTAGAAAAATCAAAAGCTTTAAAACAGAAAACTATGCCAAGACACTTTGATGGGGGAAGCTTTGTTAACCAATCACCTCTAAGAAGTGAAACCTAATTAAGGCGTGGCTACCTGGAGCCCAGGAAGAGAAACTGGGATGGACCAGGTGCTCGCTGTCTCTGGATGATTCCCACGGGACACAGCAGAGCTTCGACTTCCCATTCTCGTGGTGTGAGTTTCCCCTTATAATAAGTAAAAATATAATTGTTTATCTTCAAGCTGGCCTGGTTATTTCACAAATCGAGTTAACATTACAACACTTTATAGCAAAGTTTCTGAAAACCAAAGAAGAGAAAATAGTGACCCCCGTCTGAGAGGATGCCATTTCAGAATGACTTCAGACTACTACTGAGGGTAGAAGCGAATGGTTTCAAACATCTACAGAAGGCTTAAAGGGAAACGAATAAAAACAACTGATTCTATCTTTCTGTGCCCTTCCCACAAATACACCCACTAACTCCAAAACCTTGTTCATATGTCACACCACATGGGTAACGAGAGTGAAGCTGGAGAAGCCATCTGACATAAAAATGGGATTGTCCTGGTTCTGTGTAAGCTCAGTGTCATCACAAGGGAGAGGGGGACAGACTAGGAGGCTTTGCAGTGCCCTTGGTCACTCAGTTTGCTTCAGAATGTCTAGACTATGGAAAAGGCCATGAAATCGGGAACATGGGTACCCTGCAGGAGGCCGGAAAGGCCAGGATGTCCCTGGCATCCCAAGAATGGTTTGCTCCTTAAACATCTCAAGTTTCACTCAGTGATCAGGTCATACTTTAGTGCTTAAACATAAAAAGAGCCATTTTCCTTTTATTCCCCATGCAAGATAAATACTAGCGGAATATGGAGCGACTTTCCCCAGGGATGGGACCCAACCACAGTAGGGTGCAGCTGAGGCCGGTTCTGTAACATTGAGCCCAGCTGCCATCCCCACATATCACAGCCCTCATCCTGGGAACATTCACTAGAACAGGATACAGAGAGGTACTGCTGCTTGGTGCAGACCCAAAGGGATGGGGGTAGCAGACATCTTCTTATTTCTAGTCATAAAACCAACATCTGCCCTTTAGCTGACTTGGAGGGACAAGCAGCTGGGCTGTTTTCCCCCCGAAACTGCATTTTCTTCACAGAAATAACTTTCTGGATGGTTTAATGAGTACTTAGTTACATGCTATTGTGCAATGAACATTTTTTAATAAGAAATCTTACCTAAGTAGACTAAAGTTTGCAAATTTTTAAAATAAGTATAATTGGTATTTAAGAAATGGTACAAATCAATGTCTATATGCCAGCACCCCAGATAGTAAGAGACTTACTAACGTATTGAAATTAATGTTTTATATTTTAACCCAGAAGTAGGTTGCTTGCCAAGTTTTATCTGAGCACATTTGCCATATTACTAAAGAAATTTTTACTCACATACATTCTTAGCATATTCCATTTTAAACCATTAGTATCAGGCATTTTTAAAAATATTTATTCTATTTGTGCTTGAGTTTTTGCCTTCATGCACGCATGCGTACCAGGTGTAGCCTGGCATCTGTGGGAGCCAGAAAAGGGCCTCTGATTTCCCAGAACCGGCATTACAGATGTTTGTAAGCTACCACGTGGGTGCTGGGAACCAAACCCATTTCCTCCAGGAGCAGGACATGCTCTTAACCCATGAGATGCTCTTAATCCATCTCTCCAGCCTCAGGGTTGGGCATTTTATATTAAGCACAGATGCAGATGAACTCCATCACTGGTGGGGCCTAATCTATAAACACACGAGCTTGTCGGAGATGTACAAAGAGATACACAGGGCAATGTAAAAAGTTGCTGGCCGCTGCCTGGCAAAATATTTATTGTATTTGGAAGATTTTGAAGAATGGCCCACTAGGAGAGTCTCCCAAACAAAGAAGTGCCTCTCTCCACTCCACAGACTAAACATGAAGCTTGCCAAGAGACAGATGGAGGGCAGTTTCTCATGACTGAAAACACAGCCTGCATGTTCTTGGTTTACACGGCGCCAATATAGGGGGCAGTTGCTTATGGCTGACGAAGGCTGAAAGCCATCTCCAGGACCGCCAAACTTTCCCCACCGTGTCGCTTCTCTACAGTGTGACAAAATGACACAGGTGAAGGACAGTTTATCTGGGTTCCTTATGTCTGTCACGTTTCCGTCCACAGTCAGTTTCCACTGCTTTGAGGCTCTGGATGAGGTGGAACATTCTGGTGGCCTTGCAAACATGGAGGACTTGTCTCAATATTTCCCTCAGAGGCACACGCTCAGTCACTTCCAGCTCCCTCCACTGACTCCACCTCCTCCCGTTTCCAGAAGTTCAACAGTGGCATCAACTAGAGGCCAGGCCTTCAGTCCATGAACCTTTGGGAACGTTTACAAGCTGAACTACAACATCCTCTGAGATCTTAAGAATAGATCAGCAAATGCCGTAATGAGCTCACTTTTTTAATGTCTGAAGAAATGTAACCAACCGTTAAAGGGTCTGTCCCTAGTGGGTGCTGAAAGTGATATTTAAAACACTTTTCAACGCTATTGCTGAAAGGAAGTGATGTCATAGAGGAACGCTTAGCGTTTGTGCTACATCATCTTTTTTTTTTTACAGTTATTATTTACTTATTTTGTGTGGGCAACTCGTACAGTGTGAGGATGATGGTCAGAGCTAATCTACCTTTTGGAAATGGAACTCAATGTTCAGATTGCCCGACTTCATCATTATCAGATTTGTTTGTAAATGACTTGGAACAAAAAATTTTCCAAATAATTTCATCTGACTGCCTTTTATTTTCTCATCCCTTAGTTCCACCTATCAGAGTGTCGTGGTTTGCAGGCATTCTAGTTTATCATTCTAATCTCTCACCCAAAGTTGTTTGAAAACAATGGACATTTTCCTTTTTGAAATGCGTAATACATATGATGATACATGGTCGCCTGACTGAAGCCAGCTCTATGCTACATAAGGTCTTTCGACATGTGTCAAATATCATGTAATAATACCAATAACATTCTGAGAAGCCCCCTACTACATTTTGTTTATAATTAAGTTATTCTCTAAGCCTTGACCACAGGCTTCCCATTCATTACTGATAATTTCCAGATAAATTATTGCTTACATTAATGAACCCTACTATGGGTTTCTTTTAAGGTATTCAGAAAATCTACATTGTTTAAATCAAAAAAAATATTTATTTACTTCTTTTTTTTTTTTTTTTTGGTTTTTCGAGACAGGGTTTCTCTGTGGCTTTGGAGTCTGTCCTGGAACTAGCTCTGTAGACCAGGCTGGTCTCGAACTCTATTTATTTACTTCTATGTATATGAGTGTTTCACCGGCATGTGTGTCTGTGTACCATGTGCATGTAGTAACTGTGGAAACCAGAGGAGTCATCAGACCCCCTGGAACAGCTGGCTGGGAGTTGCCATGTGGGTGCTGGGAATCAAACCTGAGTCCTCAGGGAAATTAGCCAGTTTTCTTAAGCACTGAGCCTTCTCTCCAGCCCCTATTGTAAAAGCCAACCTTTTCTGTTACATGGTATCTTAACCATTTGTACACACATAGAATCACTTTAAACAAAGGTAATCTATTATTGAACTTTATTGCTTTTAAGGCCATAGAAAGGACACAAAGATGTCTCTAAGATGTAAAAATATAGTGTTTTCATAAATGAGTCTCAGAGTCCCAGTTCCAGAGACTTTCTTCCTGCTGGTTTCCTCACCTTTGATCTGCAGTGATTATTGGACATTTTAATCAAACGTTGATGAGAAAAAGCACATGGCTACAAAAGGCAGAAAGGTACAGCCATGGGAGCTGAGGTCTGGGTGAGCAGGATTGAGGTGTTGCATTTTTCAGGACAGATTCTGCCATCATTCCATCACATTTTGATAAGCCAAATCCCTATGAATGTGACTACGGAACAGGACTGTGGGGGGGGGGGGTAAGGCTGCCATCTGTTCAGAAGGCTTGAGTTAGCAAAGAAAGGTTAGCTGCGTTAGAACTAGTTTGTTTGATACAGACTCTGATAGATTCTGACTATGTACGAGCTCATGGAGATATACAGAAGTGCTTGTTTGAGTGGTTATATTAATCTAACTGCAAATTATTTACAGTAAAATGATTTTTTTAATTTCAAAAACATTTTGCTCACTTTTTCTTAAGTGAAAAAAATATTTGGGGGTAAAGGACAATAATATACATGGCAGATTTTCAGTCTCAAATGCCTGCACACCAAAATACCACATTTATAAGCATTTAAATACCAGCATTTAAAATTCAATTATTTCTTATGATTGGTACCTCTCTTCAACCTCCTCCTTCTCTAAGATCCATGGACAACGGGCCTCTGATTGTTTTTATATCCATGCCCATATGCTCCAAAGTAGCTGGCCTCACTAAACCCTCAGTCTGTAGAGTCACACATGGAAGCTAGGAAACTGGCCTTGCTTCAAAAGCCAGCGCTCTATACAATCTGGATCTTGATTGTTCTTTATTACTGGAAGCAGCTATAGAGATGACGCTGCCTCCTGTCGTGTCCCAGTGCAGGACACCGATATATAGTGATGAGGTTCCATGAAGACATAAAAGGGGGCAAGAAAAAGAGGAATTGTAAAGACAGGCAAGTGCATGGGAGGGGCACAACCAAAGAGAATTACTCTAACACCTGTTATATTTAAACAGCTCTTGAAGATTCTTGGCTTCCAGATTTTAATCACAGGATCGATGCTCCATTAATACCAGCCTCAGCTGATCTGTCTGAACAAATAAAAGCCAAACTATATTATGGATAAAGCTAGGTGTCAACAAATATGATTTATATTACTTAATCTTATATGTAGTAGCTACCTGATTTGTTCATTATTAGAATTTACACTAGGATAAAATAACTATATCTCCATATATTTGCTTACTCAGTGTTTATGGAGCGCCTGACCCCAAATCCATGGGAACCATCCACTCTTGCTGTCACCTATGCCCAGATCTACCAGTGTTGTAGACAGAGGGGACAGTCGAGAAAATGACACACACACTCTGCTGTCTTTTCTCCAGTGGTCCAGTGATAAAATGCCTGCAGTGACTGTCACCAGGCATCATAAAAATAGATTTTGACTTGAAGAAAGAAAAGAATCACCCCAAAAATGTTTGTGAACTCATAGTAGTATCAGGGATATTGCAATTTTTTTAAATATAACCACATCAGACTTCTAGTTTTGGTCATCATGGGGTCCACATTTTCATGAAGAGTCAAACCTGAAGAACATTTATAGTAAAATATTGGCAGGACACTAACTCCTGAAATGGAGGAGGAGTTACAAAACTAGCTCCAGAGAGGAAAAGCGGGGCTTAATTACCTGGGCGCCAAAATTCAGTGCCGTCAGACAAAATCCACGGTAGCGCACAATCTTGTGGAGCAGAAATCTGAATAGGGCTGTCTCTGCTCCACAGGGCTGTCACAAAAATGACTGAGCAACAACCCAGGAGCAAAGGCGAGCTTGGAAGAGCTGTGGAAAACGGTGAAGAACTGGGTGACGTCATGCAGAGATCACTGACATCCAGCTAGGGAGGAGAGAGCCTGGAGATGCGGTCGTTGGTGATGGATGCACAACCTTGCCAATGGACTAGACAAACTGGACCACACACTGCAAAAATTTTGGGAGGCCATGAGGTGAGAGAGAGAATGGAATGGGTCCCCTTGAAGGTGTCCCCCGCACAGAGCTGAAGGGTGCTTTCTCTTCACAGGGTCCCTCTACTGTCTTTCCCACAGAATGGCAATGGAGGCTTCTTCTGGAAGCTTCCCATAAAAGCTCTAGGCAAAGCGAGGAACCATTTTCCTGGGCTCCAAGGTGGTATCCTCAGGACACATCATCATATTATTTTAGTGAGAATAAGACTCAAGATTCTAGGAAAGTTCTGGAAGCAACTCAAGCTTGGCCCAGTGCCTACTAGCTTGTTTTTCTGTTCCTGGACTTTGGCACAAGGTGGACACTTTAAGTGTCATGAAATGTGTGCACAGGAAGACAGGAACCCATCCCTTGACTCTCCAGTAGTTCCTGGCCGGAGCTCTGCGTGCTTTCCTTTTCCACTGAGTTCTCTGCCACGGCAGCTACTGACACGCTCCCCAGCTTCACTTCAGGGGGGCTGCAAAAGAAGCTCCAGGCTAGGTGTCCCCAGATGTAACTGAGAAATCCCTGTGAACCGAGAAAGCCATGGAGAATGACGACAACAGTATCCAACATTCAACATTGAACTAATGCTGCAGGCAAGGAGAAGCAGGCTTTTACCAACACACAGGAGCTCACTAGCACCTGAGTGGAGGCAGATGGGGTCCCCGGACTTCTGCTGCAAAGGACACACACTGTCCTGATTGTTCCCCAGAGCTGACAAAGAAAGGGCATCATCATACAAACAACAGAAGCATGTCACCCTGGTGTGCCTCCTAGGAGCCATCTGTGAACAACAGCTTTGGAGCTTGGTGTCAGAATGACAAGGCACAAAATTATCACACAGGCATTATCAGTCCTAGGGACTTTTACCGGGGAGCTGGGCTTCCAATAATTACAACGTTAAATAACTTCTATTTAGAACGAACTCTCCTGGTGCAATCAAAGGGGAATGAGGGAAAGGGATAATCTGAAATCATTCTCTCCTGCACGACCTGGGAGGAAACTCAGGTGTTCGAGCCACAGAGAATTCATTAGGATTTGTATTTGTGTTTTAGTAATTGCCAAAGGAAACCCTTATTTTCTTCTTTTCCAGGGGGCCCCAGAATACGGTAAGTTCATATGAAAAAAAGTAAGTCCTTAATTCCGCTTAGTGATGAGTGGCAATGGAAACACACGTCACTAAACACGGACTCTGGGGAAATAATACTGAAATCTCAATGTGCACATATGTGCGGAAAGGGCTGCGTGGTTCACAACCACTGACAGAGGAGAGGAATGTATCTCCAGAATGCAACCCACCTGCGAGCTCTTACTTGTCAATCATCCTGAAGCCAGAAGTATCAAGTTACACATGAAAGCAATTCACCATTCATCCAAGGAGCAAGAGAAGGCATCCAACGCACAATGCAAGTTTTCAAGATCCTCGTCATCAGCCTAGTGTTTGCCATGAAAACTCTTACACACATATACCTCTTTGGAAACAAATCTTTAATCATTTTCCTATTTATCTGAAGCGGTATTAAATGTAAGCCAACTACTGTTTCTAATTTAAAGATAAGATTTGCTGCTTTCTGCTTTTGGGGGTGTGGAATTGTGATTTCTTAATGGGTGCAGCTGAAAAGACTGAATCAATATTTATAGAGTATTGCAGATACACACAATCACAAATTTAATGTGGAAGGAATAAAAAGGAAGTAATTATATTCAGATAAGAATTAGGAGAAAGTGGTGACTGTCATTTAATTAGCTTCAAAGAAACCAGCGGGGCCTGAGTTCCAGGCTCTAAAAAAATCTAGTGTTAAATTAAATGCCTAATGACCTGTCATAGTCTGTCGGCTGCCTGACAAGCCCCGAACAGGCATTTGCTTCCTCCATGACTCGGTGGCAGGCACAGAGATGTGCAAATGTGTGATGCTCAAAAAGAAGCTGAGGGGACGCATCTGGGAGTCTGAGATCCATAGCAACAGAAGGTCTGTGCAAACACACGGAGCAAGGAAGCCGGGCCCTGGAATTCGGTCCAGGAGCATCCACGACAGAGCAGTAGCAGAGAATGGGCAGCTAGAAGGCTGATCCCTTCCACACATTTTCTATGAGTTAGTGTGGTTTTGTGAACTGACATCCTAACACCTGCCTAGTCTACTTCGTTATTCACACTCAGCAGAGAGGACCATCGCTCACCACGCCACCAACCACCCTTAGAAAATTGCCAGAAGTGAGGTGATCATCAATTTCTCTATGACTTTATTTTAGGGGTAACATTAGATAGTGACACTTTCTCAAGGTAAGATATAGATGGATGATGGATAGATGATAGATAGGTAGGTAGGTAGCTAGATAGATAGATAGACAGACAGATGATAGATAAATAGGAAGATGGAAACACAGAAAGACACAGAAGTGGTAATGTCCTCCACCACCTATCAAAAGTACATGGTGACCTTTTGAGGAATTTCAGTGAGGTAGATTTTTGTTATAGAATATAGTGGCATTTGGGGTTTATTTTTAATAAGTTCATTCATTCATTCATAGTTTGGATGAAACTATCATTAGCAGTAAGTTTATAAAATGATAAGTGAAGGTCTTATTCCAAATTCTGGGTGCTTTCTGCTCTGTTCTCTGTGTATCAGGGTCATCACCACGTGTCTGCGGATACACTCGCCATGGGTGGTCTTAGGGCTAGAGACTTTGGTCCTTGGTCCCTCATATTTCCTTTAAAACCAATATTATTCCTTGATCATGAAAGTTTGAATAATCCAGAAATATGAACTCATAACTCTGGGATGCAAAGGAGCCCTCAAGGGCTGGGATCAGCTCAGTTCCCACACAGTGGACTCATCTAACTGATACGAATCTTCACATTTTCTCATTCATTTTAATAAAGGCTAGGCGAAGGGGAAACTGAGGACTTAACAAACGGGCTGATCAAAACTTGGTTTCCGAAGCATTTACCTAAATTGTTCTATTATTAATAAACCTCAGAAGTCAGATATTGGGATAAAATCCTGACAGAGCAAGAAAGTGGCAGAGGAATGACCAACTGACCTTGGTTTCATGCTTCCCAGATCAAAAGGGCAGGCGAATCCTTCCAAGCCCCTCCCTATTACATCCTGTGCCCCTCTATCGTATCCTGGATCCTCCAAAATCTTTATGGCTGATTCTGGTCAACTCATCACTGACCCTGCCTACCCGAGTCAAGGTTAACTTTATTGATAGTCTTGGAGTGTCGCAGTGCAATCAAATATCCCGCAACAGTGTTTTTCCCCTTCTTTCTTTACCAATCTTATTAACTCACAAGACCACGAGTCAGGTTATTCCAAAGGTTAATTCCACACCACACTGATGCTGGTAAGCTTCCGTCAAGGAAAAGGTAAATTAAACATAGGTGTGCCTGCCATTCAATCTGCAGTAATTATTTTTCAGCTGAGTTTGCAGTCACGAAGATGTTTTCCCTCAGTAGGATGCATTTCTCTGCTTCCTGTCATTCAGCATCTAGGGTACTCGCTGGCTAAATTAGTTCTTCACAATGTTGTCAATGACGTGTGGCTGAACCTAAGTAAGATTTCAGGTATACACATACTTGGGGAATCTGTCAAGCTCTCCACACATATTCAGGGATGTTATGAGCAGGAGTGACAGCATAGAAATAATTTTAACCTTCACAAATTCTACAACCACAAAGATCATGCCAGGGAGTAAGTGACAAGCTTCCTAAGACACGTCTCCAGCCACGCCCCTCTCTCCTACCTACTACATGGGAGGAATCAGTCTGGCTATGGAGTCTATGGTTCTGACTTTGCTTCAGCATTGTGAGGCTGATCATTCTGAGCAGCACTGGGATGCGGATGCCGGGTTCTAGCCCTCCTCAGAGGTCCCTTTCTGTCACAGCTGAGAGAGACAAAAAGGACTATTGTTCGACACATATAATAAGCAAACAGGAGAAATATGTTTTGCCATTAGGATCTGGATTTGCAACCAGAGCTCAACATTTAATAACACTTGACACCATTTAATTCTTTGTAATGGGAAATTTATCCAATGAGATAAAACAAAACCCAAATAGCTCACACTACTTGCTTGTTTTAAGATTCGTTGTATAGCAACTACTGCAGTAAAGTTACCCATGACGGTGCAAGGTAACGTTTGTTTTGCAAAGGCACGGTTCTATGCCTCTGACATCTTTAGTTTAATTCACAGAAATGGACAGATTCCTGGCATGCAAGATAAAGGATATCCAGATGCTTGATATCTAGAAAAGCATTTGAACAAATCTTCAATCCAGCATAAATGATATTAAGGTATATATTGCTTACTTCTTGCCAAGCTGACACAGGCTAGAGCTATCAAGAAAGAGAGACTCTCAGCTAAGAAAATGTCTTGATAAGACTGGCATTGGGCAAGTCAGATGGAAATTTTCTTGATTAATTATTGATGTGGGGGATCTCAATCCACTGGGCAGATTATCTTGGCGGGCATATATATCAAAAGGCAAGCTGAGCAAGCCAGCAAGCAGCCCTCCTCCACGGTCTCTATTTTAGTTCCTGCCTTGAAGCTCCTGTCCTGACTTTCCTCAGTGATGGGCTATCACTTGGAAGTGTGAGATGAAATAAGCCCTTTCCTCCCCATGCTGCTTTTGGTCAAAGTTTTATCAAACCAATAGTAAGTAAACTAAGACAATGCATGCATTTATAGGATGACTATTCATGAAGTTCCTGTAAACACTGCCGTTTAATCAGGCAAAACAAACAAATATACAAGAAAACATGCTCAGAACTGTCTGGATCTGAGAGGTTCTTCACCTCACTCAGTTGTCTATGTTTTTGAGCTGCTACAGAGGCAGTTGAACATGGTGAGCAAGACAGGAGTACTCCTAATGTAGCCTAAAGGAGAAGGGGATTCAGGAACACAATGTAATGTCGGATGTACATAATAAGGGTGTTTTGGGGGGAGCAAGCTATGTTTTTACAGTAATATATTCCTCATACAATCATCAATACATTAACTCCTTGAAAGGTTTTAAATTGATATCTTAGATTAACATTCGATGTAATGACAATCTTGAAATGAAACCCACTCCTTTGTATACAGTTAGGATGTTCACCCCAGAGAGAATGCATTCCTTGGGAAGTGGGCTGTGAGGTGAGAATTCAAGAATAAGGACTTAGCCAGCCCGAAGATGAATGGGAAGTAATGAAACATAGACCTGAGGCCGACCTCAAATTTGTTTAGGCTAAACCAAGGAAAACCTATAAGAAAAACATCGAAGGCAAGGCATTCCACCAAAGCAGAGTTGTATTTAAGACATGCGGTCTTGCTCAAAAATTTAAAATCAAATATTTTTGAAGGCAATACCTTCTGGATAATCTAGAATTATGTTTCATCAAATCCAATTTCTGATTTTAAAGGGTATACACTAGGGTAATGTTTTATTATGGATATTTTTATACTGCTATCAGGCAAACAATGTCACTCTGCCTCTCACAGTCTGAGAAAAATCTGCTCCCTGAGACCGAATGAAGGATTTCATAAACTACCATATAAACATTATTGCCGTTCTCCTTCTGCACTGAAATATCTAGAGATGAAGGAGAAAATGGAAATGTACTGTTTTTCAGAAACATTCATCTGAAAGGCCATTACTAATTCTAATATTCTTATTACAGGTTCTATTTGGCCCGTCTTTCATCTTGGTGTACTTACGGGTCCCATTACCTCCATTACTGTGCATTAGACTAGTAACACGGGGATCTAGGAAGTATGTTGGGAATGATCAGTCACCTTGATGGAGGCATTGCCTAACAAGGAACTCACACTGTGACTTTTGTTCCCCAGACTTTGAAGGTGAGTTCACTTTGTGAAGTCATTGAAGTATTCAAAGACCCGAGTTAAAGAAACAGACATTAAGTAAACAATTTGCTTACTGTCTCTCTTAATTTAGTAGAAGGTGTGTGGAAGAGCTGAGCTGTGTCATCACCAGGACCAGCACCTTGAACTCTGCCTGGAATTTATGTAAAATGCATTCAAAAGGTTTGATAAATGAAGAAATGGATGAATGATTAAGCGGCATGAAACTGAGTTGTAAGCCAACATGCACAAGCAGATGTGTGTAAGAAATTCACATTAAAATACTTGTCTTGGACATTTTTTTTTTAAACGAGAATTCAGTAGCCTAAAGGATTAAGTCTCACTAAAGGCATCCTGTCATGAGGATACTGTAAAGTAGTTTATCAAAAGCTGTTCCTTCCTGGCCTTTCAAAAAGTCACTGGGGCCGAAGGCAAAGTAAAAACAGAAGGACCAAGATCAGTGTAGGAAAATGATGATGATGATGATGATGTTGATGATGGTGATGATGGTGATGATGATGGTGATGATGATAGTGGTGATGATGGTGGTGATGATAATGGTGGTGATGATAAATAAATGTGAGCTGATTTAAGGCTGCTAAGATGAACATGGGAGCCAAGCAGACTGCCTCTTTGGTTTTTGTTTTGTGATGTGAACATTTGGATGATTTTATGACACTAATAGTATAAAGGGAAAAACCAACACTGCATGGATGACTGTGACAGTCATAAATCAGTCCTATAGCCCCCTCCTAAATAAACCAAAGGAAGGCAATTATGAGTGGTGCGAACAAGGCATCTTTGAGACCTGACCCGAAATATGATTCCCATCGTCACCTCACCCATGCCACAAGCTACCATGTGCACAGTGCAGCTCCGGATTTCACAGTGGTACTAAGAACTTTCAAAATCATGTAAATTTCTCATCACTTCATTGGACTGCAGCACATTAAAATTGCTTTAGTCGATTATTACTATTGAGTTTATTATTATTTAGACATAGACCCTTAATTCTTAAACATAAGCACCCCAAGACTCAAGTCAGAACAGAGAGAGGCTTTCCAGTCAGAGGGAATGAGCAGAACTGCTCCTCCCATCTCTCTCACGGGGGGGGGGGGGGGGGGGGGGGGGGGGGGGGTGGGGATGGATGGCTTTGGTAAGTCTCAGGAGCCGTGAGAACCAGACAATAGTCAAAACTCAAGCAAACAATTTCAGGTATCCTGAATCTGAAATATCTAGCAAATAGCAATAGGAAAGTTTCAGGGCTGATACAAAACAGACAATGCCCAGCATAAAAGCAACTGGGCATTTTAAAACGGAGTCAATTCAGGGCTGGTGCGACTGCTCAGGAGTTAAGAAGCTGGCTCCTTTTGTAGAATGCTCAGTTCTCAGCACCCACATGGTACATGGCGGCTCACAACCAGCTTCTGGGGCTCTGACTCTGCTTTCAGGCCTCTGCAGGTTCAACATGCATATGGTTCACATACATTCAGGCAAACACGCATATGCATTAAATAAAAATAAATCTTAATAAAACTATAATAAGATTGAATAGTATCTTTTCCTCCATCTATCACTTCCTACATTTTGTTTAGGAATAGATAATTATTTTCATTCAAGAGTGAAAGAAAATAAATACTTTATAGAGATTTAAAAACTGCATGCCAACAGAAAGTGTGACTGAGACAGATGTGTGTGGTCTAGGTACAGATGTGAGGGGTCTGGTGCAGATGTGAGTAGTCTAGGTGCAGATGTGAGTGGTCTAGGTGCAGATGTGAGGGATCTAGGTACAGACTGCGTGGTCTAGGTACAGATGTGAGTGATCTAGGTACAGATGTGAGTGGTTTAGGTGCAGATGTGAGGGGTCTGGTGCAGATGTGAGTGATCTAGGTACAGATGTGAGGGGTCTGGTGCAGATGTGAGTAGTCTAAGTGCAGATGTGAGGTGTCCAGGTGCAGATGTGTGGGGTCTAGGTGCAGATGTGAGGGGTCCAGGTGCAGATGTGAGGAGTCTAGGTACAGATGTGCATATATGAGTGGTCTAGGAACAGATATTAAGGGTCTAGGGTACAAATGTGAGTGGTTTGGATTTCTTCATTGGAAACACCAAAATCTGCCAAAATTCCATTGGAAAGTTAGTTCCTACCACTGAGTCTTTAGCTTCCTATACCTGAAAGATCATGAAGGCAAAAAAACAGAAGAACAAAACACTCTTCTTATATTAATTCATAATAATACATTCAAGTATAATAGTTTACAACTAATTAATAGTCCTCACCCCCACCCCCCATGTGTGATTCCTCCTATGAAACTGTAAGGAAAATATTTCATATATATATATATATATATATATATATATGAACAGTATAAAATCAAGTTTATTAGGTAAATGAGAAAAATTCAACAAACTCCGTAAGCGACCATCAAGAGTCTAGATTGACAAGACTTGTCAATGGCAAAGTCAAAATTCTCCCCCAGTTTGGGAAAATCCAAAATTTGCTAGCTTTCCATCTTATTCCAAGTGAGCGCACGTGCCTTTCCACAGGTGCCAGAAGCAACTTCCAATTATTGAGCCACTTACCACTATTCTCCAGTGTGGAGATAATTATAAATCTGGCCAACATGAAATGCCACCTGCTTACAAGAGAATTAAAATGCTGTTAAATGTAACACTACTTGGGAGTAGCGCTGGCTTGTCAGGGATGAGATTCTATCTCGTTGGTGGACCGTGTCTGGCAACACTTACCTCTTTTTGACGGTACTTAATGGCTAATTTTAGCCTCGCAAGATCATTGCCGCTCTGTTCTTCGATCAGACTATTGTCATCGCGGTAATTAAGAATGATCTCCAGCTCTCTGGAACTCCGTGTCTGATCTAGGAGGTCCTTAGCAAATTGTTTGCATTGTCTCGACAGCTCCTCATATTCCGACTTGAATTCATTCTCCACCTTGCTCAGTTCCTGCAGCTCCCAGCTTAGCTGAAAGGCCGTGAGAAAAGGGTCTTCGCTTGACAGGGCGATGAGGGAGGGACTGGCCAACGCCTTGTAGATGTTGAGCCTGGACCGTGAGTGCCTGAGGCTGTCCACGTCCGAGCTGGAGACACACTCGACACAGTTACAGCGGACCTCGTGGGGTCTCGGCACCGAGACACCTTTCTGGACCAAAAGTTTGATTATCTCATAATTATTTGTATGTGCGGCCAAGATGATAGGTGTGATGTCTGGAGTAAATTCTGAGAACTGCTTATCCAGGAGAATGGGAGGCACCTGGGAAGAGAGCAGAAAAGAGGAGTGGGTGCGAGCTCGTTCCTTAAAGCCTCTGAATTTCAAACAGCGCAGGGCAGCTGTGCTGGACAAGGATCACAAATCATTTGTCATTATTCCTTGCAGGACAGACTTTTTTTTTTTCCAAAAAAAAAACAAAAAAAAAAATTCAAGAAAAAATTTAACTCTAATATAATAAAATATCCTCCCTACAAAATAAATTGGGATCATTTTTTGAAATATAAAAGTAAGTGGCCATGGAAACTGTTTATTCTTCCTTACTCCTAATTTATTTCTCAACAGATAATCCTTTCTATAGACACTGGCTTGATAATCAAGAAATAAGCCTAAATAAATGTAAAGTTGCTTTTAAACCAAGATCCTGCAGCTGGAGAGATGGCTCAAGCACCAGCTCATCTTTCATAGGACCTGGGTTCAGTTCCCAGTACCCACATGGTGGCTCACAACCATCTGTAAGTCCACTTCCAGGGTATCCAGGGCCTTTTTCAGGCCCCTGGGAGCATGAAACACAAATGGTGCACATACAAACCTGCAGGTGAACACTCATGCAGAGTTTAGCATTTCCTTTAGTCTTACTGGAATATGTTTATGTTAGATGTTTCTGAGGTGTTTTAACACCACAGAGCCCTGGAGTCACTGGGACACATAGACTCCATTCCCTCAGAGGACAGCGGCCGTTCATAGAAGTCATCCATGTTCTTCACGGTGAAGCCACTTGGCTCCAACTTGAGGCACACGGAACTTTGCAAATCTATCTGGGATACTTTACCCAAATTTAGAAATATCTGTCATAAGAATATGCATTTTGTACACTAAAAATGCAATAGACAATTGTAAGAGTGAAGTCCATCAAAATGTGACATCTATCCAGTCTAAGTCTGTGCCCCTTCATATGCAGAATTTGTTAGAATATGTCATACTTATAGAAAAAAAATGTGCACATAGTATTATTTTGTGTATCATAGATGTTAAAAATGACATCCATATTCTTTGCTTGTTTATTTGTTTTTTAAGACAGAATCTCACTATGTAGCTCTGGCTATCCTATAACTCACTATGTAAACCAGCCTGGCCTTGAGCTCACAGAGATCCACCCTGCCTCTGCCTCTGGGATTAAAGATGTGTGCCACCGCACCAGGCAAGAATCCATATTCTAATATGGATGTTTTTCTTAATTGAGCAAATAACAGGTGAACAGGTTTCTAACTCTGTTTCCTTAGCATAGTTAGTCTCATCACATGAAGTTTCCATGATTCAAGAATCTTCTGCACGCTCTAGCAAACAGTACAATACTGGAAGCTTTATAAAACAGACAATTTTTAAAAAATAGTTTAATCAAAACTGCCTGGGTTTTGCAATTTCATTTTGTTTTCAGGTAGAATCTTATAAAGTAATATACTAACATATTTTTTAATACTCAGAATATACTTTTTTCTCCCTCATACACGCAGATTTCTTTGATTTTCTAATTCAAATCAATTTCAAGTTAATTTTATTTTTTTTAATTTTTTTTTTTTTGGTTTTTCGAGACAGGGTTTCTCTGTGGCTTTGGAGCCTGTCCTGGAACTAGCTCTGTAGACCAGGCTGGTCTCGAACTCACAGAGATCTGCCTGCCTCTGTCTCCCGAGTGCTGGGATTAAAGGCGTGCGCCACCATCGCCCAGCTCAAGTTAATTTTAAAATCCAAGTAATAGATGTTATTTAGAATTTGAAAATTCATACACACACCCAAAAAGCATATTTCTACATGAGCTACTTAGACAAAAACAAGTGGTATTTACATTAATGAATAGATTAGTGAAAAAATGAGTGGATGGATGGGTGGATGGGTGGATGGATGGATAGATGGATGAATAGGTGGGTGGATGGATGGATAGATGGGTGGGTGGGTGGGTGGATGGGTGGGTGGGTGGATGGATGG
>JABTXL010012463.1:3966003-4001970 GCA_025134845.1 Neodon shergylaensis
GATGGATGGGTGGATGGATGGATGGATGGGTGGGTGGGTGGATGGGTGGGTGGATGGATGGGTGGATGGATGGGTGGGTGGATGGATGGGTGGGTGGATGGATGGGTGGATGGATGGGTGGGTGGATGGGTGGGTGGATGCATGGATGGATGGATGAATGGATGGATGGATGGATAGACGAATCACTTAGGTTACAACATTATCCAATCAAATTCAACTATATCATTTCAGGACTAATCTACTGCTCCAACAGAGTAATCAATGTGCAATTGCCATGCAACAATCCAACTCTGGTTTCAGTGTAAGGTTAAGGATTTACCTGCATGCCCACAGTCAGTCCCTGAAGCAAAGATGACTGGGCCGTCTGCATGGCTACAACTTTAAATGCACCAGCAGTTTGATCTGACATAGGATGAACATTTGCTCTAGGAACAGGTATGAAAGGCAGCTGAAAGAGAACTGACCACCTCCAGCTCTAAATGCAGAGCTCTTTCATGGGGTGACATGAACTCACAAAATCTGAGGCTGCTTGTGGTGCCTAATGCAGAAAGAACACCGTTTCGAATAAGGAATAATGCACACTGTGTAGGCGAAAGTATTTAAACACATTCACAACATGTAATATGTACATGCAAACATATGTACATATACTTCTCTCCTAATATCTTCAATAGGCAATTAAACTGATTGTGAATTAGTGATCAGCATATCAAAAACATAATATAATAATAATGTCAGAAAAATTGATTTTTGGCCTATATTAACAATTTAAAGGAACTTATATGTCACTTAGGAGCTAGAAAAATTAAAATATCATATATCTCTTCCTAGTTTATATATGTATTTTTTTAATCTATCTTATCCTGAGTTGAATGATTTATATACAGGCAGCACTCAGTGGGTTTAAAAACAATACATGCAATTGGGATATTCCAATGACTGGGGTGGGAGGAGTCAGAGAGGAGGGAGTGGGTGTGGATTTCAAGACACGTTATACACATGTATGAAATTCCCAAACAATAAAAAATTAAGTTGCACTGAATCGAAGTCGGAAGACTCAAGGGAGGGTTTTGATTGAAAAGCACTGATCAGAGAGCTGTCATTTAGAAAAGAAACTAAAAAACCAGACTTTCCGAAAAGGAAAGAAAGTAGCACATTTAATTGCCGAAACAATGCAGTTATTTTTACTGAGGGAAACAATGTTCCACCCTTATGACTGTCAAAGACTAGCAAGAAGAAAAGTAGACCATAACAGATATGCCGGCTTTCTTCATAAAGAACAACATCTCATGTAAGTAAAAGACATTTAAGGAGAATCCAAAGGCAAAGGAAGCATACCATCAAGGAAGATTCCTATTCCTAAGAAATGATCAGCCTGTGGAGGATTGACCGGACCTCTGGTGTGAGAAAACAGCAGCACTGGCTTCGAGATGCCTGCGAAGGCCCTGTGCTCCCAAGGTATAAAAACCAATGCATCTCCGTCACCAGAGCTGCAGAATAAGTGAGAAAAGAAGCGACCATTTTGAGCATCCTCGTTGCAAGAAAACCACAAAGGACTCGGGTGCCGGGTCTACTTAGTGTGCACACGCGCTTCCTAAACTTGAATAATTACACGTGTCAAAACTAAATTTTAAGAAGGAAATGAGGCCGATCTGTCTCTGCCAGCGCACAAGGTCCTGTGCTCGGTAAAGCTACCAGACCCTGTGTTTGTCCCGCTCACAAGGTCCCATGCAAGGTTCCTAGCGTAAAAGGGAATGAGTTTCTCTACATTTGCAATACGTAAAACAGCATACTATATAGAGAGCTTTTAAAATGGAAATTATTAATAACAACGATGAATGAGGTAAAGAAAATGAAAAACCAGAAGAAAAAGTAAAATGGTATTATCTGGACTAAGATCCAAATATGGGAAAAATCTATTGGCAGTAGGTGATAGTGAACAGACAGACCCACAACTGGCCACTGCACAAAAACCAGCATGGCATAATGCCCAGCCTTAAATGGGAATATACACCTCAGCCCCCCTCCCAAGGCTGAGTTCCTTGAGGAAGAGGAAGCGAAAAGGCTGCAGAGCCAGAGGGAGTGTATGAATATAGCAAAGAGTATCTGCAGGTCCCAGCAAGGCAGGTGCACACGGGACCTCAATGCAGCTGCAAAGGCACACATGGGACCTATGCAAGCCCAGGTCAGACCAAATCTCAGCATGGAGAGGGGTGGGAGGAGCCAAATCCCAAGCCCCGCCCCCAGCCTAGGAACCATTAGCAGTTAAGTGCTGAGAGAGGAAGCCTCAATTTTCTTTAGGAGCTTAGCCTCTGGTAAGCAGCCACAGTCCAGTGGAAAGCTCCATACATAGGAACACTTGGGCAGCAAAAATTTATCTTGATAGGTTTTTTTCTATTCTTCTCTCATATATTACATCTAGACCATAATTTCCACTCCCTCCTCCCCTGTCGGTCCCTCCTCCCACCTCACCCCATCCACTCCTCCTCCTTCCCCTTCTGAAAAGGCCAGGTTCCTGCAGATGTTCTTGAAAGGTTTCTAAACAAAAAACACAAAATTGTATGGATGGTAAAGGGGGCATGGGGAGAGTTAGGAAAGGGGTTAACTATGATCGAAACACATTGTACAAAATTCTCAAAGAATTAATGTAAAATTAATGAGTTTTACCAATAGAATTGAGAAAAATATAAACATTTCTGATCTTTAAAATATGGGAAAAATCATAAAATCATCACTATGTCAAGTTCCATAAAATATACGTATTTGATACCATTTTGTTGGGATCTTCTTATATTAGAAATTGATAAAATGATAGACACCAGCTAATATGGAAGAATTATCTAAGAGTAACAAAAATGATACAGAATATGCTACAAGAATATAGGAAAAAATATAAATCGCTTGAACAGCTGCTTTACCAGAATGATCCCTGAGGGTTATCTATAATATGTTTGCATGTGAATAGTGGAGCTTGTACTCCTAAGGAAAAGTAGATCATTTATTAAATGACACAAGCAATTTTTCCACCCAAACTAAATTAGGTCTTTAATTCAGTTTATAACAGTAAATGTGATATGAAATAAATATTTGAACATTAAAGCAAGAAAGCAACATAATTTTAGAAAAATAATAAATAGTTACGTAGCCCTGGGGTTAAGGAGAACTCTCTCAAAAAAAAAAAGGCAAACATGGAATTGAACCCTGAATATTTTATTATTCAATCTTTGCATGCAGTGTTGAAAAACACCAAGTTTAAACTCAGAAAATGAACTGGTAAACAACAGTAAAGGACATGTGCGACACAAGAAACACATTTACTGTCCCCACTACCTAGAGTGGCAGCGAACCTAGAAGTTCTGTGTCAGGGAAGATGCAAATTTCTTCATCACAGAAGAAATTAAAGCATCTGAAACAAACAGTTACACAAAGGAAAATTAAAGGAATATCAAAATGGACTCTGCTCCTACCATGTTGCCAAATTTGAAATGCTATGGAGACAAATTCTGCTATTGACAGAATACGAATAGTTTCCATAGTCTTGTTAGACAGTACCTGCTGCTGTGTGAGTTCTGAAACCCACACTTTCTTGCCTGAGAACACTTCACCCAGACAAGCATGCTGACAATACTTCTCTACCCATAATCTTCCTTATTCCCATGTTCTATATCCAGATTCAACAAAGCACACACCGAAAGCTTTTGAAAAAAAAAGTTTCTACTGGGGATGGAGAGATGGCTCAGGGCTTAAGAGCACTTAAGAGGACCTGGGTTTAACTTCCACCTTTTACATGGTGGCTCATAACCATCTCTAATTCCAGTTCCAGGGGATCTGATACCTTCTTCTAGCCTATACATGCCCTAAACACACTTGTGCACAGACATGTATGCAGGTAAAACATTTATACATATAAAAATAATAAATAAATAAACAGATCAATCAATAAGTGCATATACACTGAATATATACAGACTTTTTTTGTTTTCTTGCTCCCAAAGTAAAAAATTCTAACCAATTGTAGATCACTTACACTGTATTAGGTATCATAAACAATCCAGAATTAATTTGAAGGAGCACGTGTAAATGCTGTGCCCTTTTATATAAAGGACTGGAGCATCCTAGGGTCACACATGCTAGGAGAATCCAGTCTCCCATGGATAGCAAAAGGAGGCTGTATCACTGGTTGTCAGGAGCGAAACTGTGGGATCACTTGCATGTTTTTCTAAAGATACACATTTGAGAAAAGCCCAGCTTTTCTATAATAAATATTACAACATTAGATATTTGAAGTAGAAAAAAATATTGTCTGCTCTAGGGATACTCTCAACACCTCATGCTGTAACCCTGGAGAACTGTAACATAGTTGTTTAGGAAAGGCTCCCTCCCCTATTTTTATTGCTTTATTAAACATTAGTTGAGCATCTACACTGTACCAGACACGTGCATCATCTTGCCCTATTGTAACACAACATCTCACTTGGTGAGCAAAGACTCCAGTCATCAGGGGATCTTGCATGCCAGCATTTTCCCCAAATCACACTTCAGTGGCCAGGTCATGCAGCTCCGCACATCTGTTCATAGTTTCCTCGTTAATTTTTCCTTCTCTTTCCTCTTAACCCAACTGTATCAAACACCCAGAACACGGTCCAAACAGTCTCACTGAGAGAATGAGTGTAGCAGAGGTTGACTCCATTTGTGCTGGCTTTTCTTGCCCTTAATGTGGTCAGGTGAAGAGGATATTATTAACTATCCATGAGAAGAGAGAAACAAGCACTTTAAGAAGCTGCTGGGAACAGAAGTGCACACTATGCACAATTCCATTTTTCTTGGCTCCTAAAAGGCTCTTTTGAAAGTGCTGTGGGTCACCCACGCTATCGTAAGTGACACACCTAACTTAAACATTAAGGACAATATCCATGTGTGTCCATTTTCACCTTCGCAAACAATTTTAATTACTAACCTGAATATGTTTATTTTAAACGATATTAAGTATACTATTTATGGTAAGTTTACATAAAGTCCTGCGTCAAATAAAAAAAAAATACTGACCAAGAGAAATGCCATTGACTTGGGGGAGTTCAGGGAGCACGTGGGGAACACAGCACTGTGAGAACCTGGATGGCAGACGGTAGAGGCAGTAAAGCTTGTACGAGTGTAGTAGGTTATGGACAATTACGCATCAGCTAGTTGACAGTATCTTGTAAATGTGCCTGGAACTGATGGTAATGTATAAGTAACAGCTAACACACATGAAACACCATGGGCTGTGGCCTGTGCTAAAATCTTGGGTCTCACCTTGGTCAATCTTCAGGATTATTGTTTTGAGATAAATGTTCTGTTTTATACAAATGAGAATGGCAAGACTTGGTAAAATTAATAAAATTCCTTTACCATGGTCACACAGAAATCCATAAAGCCTGACACTAGACTCTGAATTCTTAACATATTATTCATTTCTGGTTTCAAATTTAGTGTGTGTGTGCACACACATGAGTACAGGTACTGCTGGAGGCCAGAAGAGGGTGCTGGTCCCCAGAGTTTGAGTCACAAGTAATTGTGAGCTGCTGGGCAAGGGTGCTGGGAGCTAAACTCTGGTTCTTTAGAAGTGTAGCAAGTGTTCCTAACCTTTGAGCCATCCAGCCCTGAAACTATGCTTATTCTGGCTAAGGCAACTCTGACAGCCTGAGAACTGCTCCAACACCAAGATATGATGATACACATTAAATCCTGCCTCAACCACTTTTAGCTGAATGAAAATGGCAAAACCATCATGTATCTTTTTGCTTCTCCTCTCTTGCTTTCTAACATAGATATTATTTAAAATCTTTCTCATTATAGTTAAGATTTGGAGAAACATACACCGAACGCGGCTTGGAGTTTCTTCCCACAGCGCTGTGGTAAAGATGAAAGGTGACAGCCTGTTGATCTCTACAAATCACTGAACAGCGGGAGGTTATGTATGACAACCCTGGGACTGTTTGGAGAAAGAGCAGGAACTGTCTTGTTCAGTTTCTCCAGATTCATTTGCTTCTCCTCAGATAAACACAGCCCCAATTATAGTGCTGAATTCATCTGCAAGGTAGAACTGCCATTTCCTGGCGGGTAGTTTTATAAGTATGCATGTCAAGGTCTAGAAGGTTTTCTGTTGCTAGAATTGTAAGCCATCTCCCCCAGAGCATGCAGGTCTTTGTGATGAACCGCTATGCCCGTGTTCAAAATAATAAGCTTGAATATCCTCTGTCTGTATAGGTACTGTATGTTACAGTGAAGGAGAATCGATTAAATGACCTTTTACAAGATGTTAACAAGCTGAGTTTAAATGTAACTTCCTAGGAATTAGCAATTATACACAGACTCTGGCCTATTATTTGAGTTTCCACTTATCTTGACTGTGTTTTGCCATCTCCTTTTTGAAACTCCCTGGCCCTTAGCCATCCATGACGATTCTTTATCGGGATGGTAGTGTGTGGGCATAGGTATTGTTCCACTAATTGCAGCTTGTAGAATGCTACCTAAAGGAACCACCTGTTAACTCTTTGATTTTCTCATCAGCAAAATGCTGAGTATAGTCTTGACTTTAGATTCTTTTAGGGATTAAAGTCAAATTTAGACAGAAAAGCATTCTGTGCATAGGATTTTCATAAGGCATAGCCTGCTCTCATGATTGTAGTTGGTATCTCCACCACCACTGTCATTTCTGTGGTAGCTCTCTTAGTCTCACCAGATGATATGACTCCATCACATCACATCACATCATATCATATCATATCATATCATATCATATCATATCATATCATAGGAGCGTGTTCCTTCTAAGGATCAATAAACCCATGTCTTTATTTTGCACACGTGTATTCTCCACACAGCGTTAGCTGTCCTGCTTGCATTAATTGTGGTTTGTATGGGCGAAGTTCCATCCTTCCAGCCACTCACTAACTGCAAGGTGCAGTTGGGGCTCTTGTCACTCATTCTGTCAGCTTTCAGGCATCTAGCAATGAGACAATGCCCTTGTCTTCATTCAGAGATATAATAAAGACACCGACCCTGAGTAAACAAGTTGAGGGATGTATTAAGAATGGAAGAACGTCAAATTATAGGGCTCACAAAGAAAGCCACAGTGGAGGAAGAAGAAAGGAAACATAGAAGAGAGATTAATTATCCCTTTTATTGACAAAGGGAAATGAGGCTGGGACATTGAAGGATGAGAGGGTCAAGCAATGCTGTGACTAAGGGAAGAGCACTCTTGGAAGAGGGGATGGTGGCTGAAAATATGGCAAAGCCTGCTTGGAGAATTAATCCACTGAATAGCAGGACGGTTTGTGGTGGAAGAGTGCAGACGCCAGCATTGGGAGAAAGTAGGCAATGACACATGCAATGTGACTCATTTTCAGAGCTGCGGCTGTTACTTCATGGAGAACTGAAAAGGCATTGGGACAGTTTGAGCAGAGAGACAACCTGACATGGGCACCCAACGCAGAACCGATCTAGTGTTTGCATTGAGAACGGACTAAAGGGATGCAGGACACTAAAGAGGAGGAAGGCGGTCATCAAGGGAAGAGAAAAGTCACAGTGGAGAACATGACAGGTGGGGTAGAACTAGATAGGTTACCAAAGTGAAGCCATTGGGATTTGGTAATTGAATATTATGGGATGTGAAATTGAAATTCCACACAGAGAGATCAAGGATGACAGAATACCCAGACCTGAGCAGAGCGCAGGCTAACTTCTTGTGAGCATTCTCAGAGCAGAGGTTTAGAGACACAAAGGAGTTCACGTTATAGTCTTTTCACGTTAGTCTTGAAATGACACGTGCACCTCCACATCTGACAGTTATCGACATACAAGTAGTATTTAAAGCCATGAGCCTGAATGCCATTTTGCAAGCAAGAAGTGAGTGCAGGGAGAAAAATAGTAGTTAGAGGTTTGAACTCGCTGACATTTCAAAATTTAGATTTCGAGAAGATGAGCAAGGAGCTGTAAAGGGTATTGAGAAAATAGACCGCCGAGCCGACGACCGTGCGGTGTGAGATGCAGGATGCTGAGAGCGGTACAGCGGAACAAGGACTTGAAGCTCCTCTTAACAACCAATGCTATTAATACGAGCAAAGATGAGAGCTATTATGTGAGGGAGTAGGAAACATGTCTCACGGTCTTGCTGCATGTCTGGGAGAAGAAGGAAAAAGAGCTAATCATGAAGACAAGTGGGAACCACACATAGTCACTCGCAATGAATCATCATGCCTACAGAACCAAACATAGTCCAGATGGCTGAATACCTTTGTGTAGCCCTCTCTGGGTTCCTGGTTACAAGACAGAGAGGGTGGAGACTGGGATTTTGCCAGATAATATTATAAAGGGAGTGTGTCCACAAACTGTTACTGTACCGAAAACTTGGGATAATCGGCGTAAAAAGACAAAGGGTTGCCTTTGGCTTGGGTTTAGAAGATTCAGTCCATGACAGATTTCCTGATGCTTGGGTCTCTGAGGCACATTATGACTGTCTTAGAGGCTCACTAACCTTACAGTATATTACCCGTGACATAGCTCCTCTCATTGACTCCATATATTAAAGGTCCTGCCATTCCCACTAGTGCCACGAGAGCGTGCCTAGACCTTGAACACATGTTTCAGATACACGTTACAGTCAGGCACAAGAGAAAGCATGGGTGCTGATGAGAGGCCACGGTGATGAGCCACTGAGTCTGTGAAGCCACAAGCAAGTGGAAAGAGGTGGAATGTGAGTTCTAGAGAAAAAGGAAGAGGGACAAAATCACGAGCCTACATGATTCTGCCAATAGTCAATGTCAGTTCTGTGTAGGGACCTGGGAGTGTGGTGAAGTCCAGGATGGTATTTGGCAAGCAAAGCAAAGTGTAACTGGGGCAGAGTGTTAGCAAAAGATGAGTGAAGTGATGGGGAAAGGTGATGAAGACCATGCCAAGTGAGTGACAGGCGCCTGGCAATAGATGCTCAGACTTCAAATGAGCAACCACCTTCAATAACAAATAAGGGGAAGAAAATGACAATATCTAATAACTCCAGATATGATCAAGATGCATAAGCAGAAGAAACCGCTGAGATAAACATGAAAGACATAAGAAATTAAATAAATTACCTGGACTAGAAACAGGTAGTCAAACACAACAGGTATTCAGAAACTCAGAGACAGGACTAGACAATTTCTTTAGGAGGTGCAACAAGAAAAACTTGTTGTGGGGTGTTATAGGCAGGAGGGCAAAACTAAAAGGAAAGAAACAATATTCAAAGCTGCAAGGGGTTGAAGAGACAACTCCACTGTCCTCAGAACCCACATTAACAAAACAAAGACATGGTGACCTACATTTGTAAGCCCAGTACTGAAGAGGTAGAAAAAGTGCATCCCTGGGACTTGCTGACCATTGACCTATCCTAATTGCAGGACACCAGGTCAATCAAAAAGTAAATAAATAAAAAAAGAGGAAGGTAACTGAGGAATGACATCGAAGGGTTACCCAACTGTGTAGATGCAAAAGGTAACCCTTTTTCCTCCTTCCCTTTTCTTTCTTCTTTGAGCATAATTCCTCTTTCTATTTATTCCCTCTGCTGGGAAGCCCTACCTATACCTCCTCTCTCACTATTGGCCTTTCAGCTTTTTATTAGACGAATCAGGTGCCTTAGGCAGGCAAGGTAAAACAGGAACACATCTTTACATAATTAAACAAATGCAACACATATTTACATAGTTAAACAAATATTCCATAACATTAAAGCAGTGATAAAAAGTTTCCCAATAAAGAAAGACTCATGACCAGATGAATTCAACACTGAATTGTTGTAAGCATATCAAGAAGAGCCAGTGCTCCTCAAACTGTCCCATAAAACACAAAGGAACAGAACTTTACCAAGCTCATTCTACAAAATTGGCATTACCCTGAAATGGAAAATGGAAAAGACCATAACTAAAAATGGAAAAGACCAAACAATGAAAACTATAAGTGAACTTCCTTGACAAATATATGTGTAAATTTTCACAATATAATTCCTCAAATTTAAAGAACACCATTGATAAGAACCTACATCATCATCAACTGGTTTCATTTGAGGAATTCAAGATTGGTTCAATATATATAAATAAATGATAATTTAGGATAAAAATTCAGGATAAATATAGAGTTAAGGACAGAAATCAATGATCATTTTTATCAATGCAGAAAAGACAGAACAAAATTCAATGCTTATTAAAGATAAAAATGCTAAAGAAACTAGGAGTAGAAAAAACATACCCTCAATACAACAAAGGTTATAAATGCTAAACCCACAGTCAGTATTATTCGAAACTGTTAAAACCTAAAAGCATTTCCTCTAGGTCCTTGTAACAGCTTTATTCATTCTTATTTGGTATAATGTTCACGTCTTTTGCTAGAGCAACAAGAGAATAGAATAAAGTAGATTAAAAGATGAAATGGGAAAATCAATTTATTTTTATTTGTAGGTGATATAACCCTGTATATTAAACAACCTAAACATTTTACCAGGACACTCTCTGACCTAATAAAGCCTTCAGTAGAGTAACAGGCCATAATATCAATTTATAAAATTAGTATCTTTTATGTGTGTGAATAATAAACTCAAATAATGAAATGAATGGAGGGGAAGCTTCCATTTATACTAAGGAAAACCCCTGTAATAGGACTAAGAATAAAAATATACATGTGAAGAACTATTATGGTCATGACTTGGTAGAATGAATATTGTGAAAATGTCTTTGCTGACACAGTTAATCTACAGACTCGATATAATCACCAAGAACATTCTAATTCGATGCCTCACAGAACTAGAACAAATAGTTTCAAAGTTCAAGTGAAAGCGGACAGATAGCTGAAGCAACCCTTAGTGTAAGTGCAATGCTCAGGATATCACAATACTTGATAATAAAGTAGGTCACAGAACCATGACAACAGCGTAAGACGGCACAAAACATAGACACAGACCAGTGATGAGGACACAGAAATAGAGCTATATAGTTAGATTTAACTAATTTTTGACAAACTTTTCAAAAACATGCAATGGACAAGCAACAGCCTCTTTAACAAATGTCTCTGAGGTCAAAGACCTTAGCATAAGACCTGAAAATTCTAAAGGAAAACAACCCAAGTTGCACACACACACACACACACACACACACAGACACACACACACACACAGGGGTTTCTGATACAGACTTCAAATGCATAGGAGATAAGTCCATCCCTAGAACTGACTAATGGGATTGAAAGAAATTAAAAATCTCCTTCTCAGCAAAGGAGACAACCATGACAGTGGAAAGAGTGTACAGAACTGAAAAATCTTTGCCAACTACATCTCAGACAGGGGATCTATATTGAGGATATATAAAGAACTATAAATATTAAACAACAAAAATCGAATTATACAACCAATTAATGTACAATTGACTGTATAGAATGTTCTCAAGTAAAAGAAATATAGTCAATAGACTTGAAAAGATGTTCAACATATTTACCCATAGGGCAAATTCAAATTAAAATCACCTTGAGAGTGGATCTCATCAAGAAATCAAATGGTTAAAAAATTCTGACAAAGGCGTTAGGAATGAGAAAGACTAATTCACCACTGATGGGAATGTGAACTTACACAGCAGCTAAGAAATTCAGTGTGGAAGTTCCTGAAATGACTGGAAGACCTCCCATCTCACCCACTATACAATTCTTAGTTATATGCCAAGAAGCCTCAAGTCAATATACCATAGAAATATCTGCTTGCGCGCGAGCGCGCGCGCACACACACACACATTGTGAGTTCTCTATTCAAAACAACCAGGAAATGGAACCAGACTGAATACCCATTGACATGAGCAGATGAAGAACATGTGGTGCACTCAAACAATAGACTCGCATGTAGTCACAGAGAGTGACAAAATAAAGGTATTTTCAGGGACATGGAGGCAACTGAAGCCACCGTTAACCAAAAAATAAAAATCGTCCGATATTGCATATTTTCTTTCAGCGTGTTAAGCCCGATTCAAAATGAAACACTTGTGCACACAGAAATGGATGTACAGATAAGGATAATAATTGCCTTTGGCATTTCCTTCACCGAGTATAACTCACTTTTTTTGTTTGTTTTTTGAAAAAAGATTCGTTTCTGAGATAAGGGTGTTTGCTTCGCTGTGTTGGTGGAGTGCCTCCCCATGAGGAGTGCAGAACTAGCTGATGTGTCGTGATGCTTGCCATTCCGTGCTAAACAGAATTACTCCGGTCAGTTTTGTCCTATGCATTGTAGATTTCCTTTTCCAAATATTTTCCAACTTACAATTCTATTCTAAATATACAAAGACACACATTCTATAAACTTAGTGTAGAGTGAGTTCACTTTAGAAAAACACATTTTAAGACCTCTTTTAGGGCTTAGAAATCTTTATTTTTTCCCAATTCATATCTTCTTCATTAGATTTGTGGAAACCGAATGAATGCAGACATACATTCATAACGATTGATAGAGTTATGCCAAGTCCTGTTATCTGGGGTTTCAATGAAACCTCAAAACAAAAATATGGAACAAAATACAATTTATGTTCATTTTTAATGGATATTACAAAGTTTCTCTATCAAAATCACATAGTCTGGGTCTCTTAAGTTGGTCACAACCGTTACACTGCGGAGCCAGAGAGATGACTCAGCAGTTAAGAGCACTGGCTGCTCTTGCAGAGAACTTGGGTGCCTGGCAACCCACATGGCAGCTCACAAACATCTGTGATTCCAATTCCAGGGGATCCGATGCTCTCTTCTGACCTCCATGAACACTGAACATGTGTGATGCACATATATACATGCGTGCAAAAGGCCCATACAAACACAAAAAAATAAATTAATAAATCTAAAAGTAGCATATCACACTGGATTGTTCTATACAATGGAGAAGAGTCAGTGGCAAGATGTTAGGGACAAAATGTCATGAATCTTCACATCATAATGCTCTGTGATAGAGGAACTCTGTCAACATGGATGCAAAGAGAATGAGACCTTGCTGATGTAATACGGTGATATACTACTGCATACTTTTACCAATAGCTTAATCTCTTTGAAGAAATGCATGATAAATATAGACTGTTCACTCAAAAAATTTCTCAGTCACAGAAGATATAAAACAGAATGAATAACAATAAAAAACTATGGATCCCCCCTGGCATCCAAAGGTACATCAATGTCTTCTAATGATAAAATGTCTGGAACTCAAATGACAGCATAGATACAGAATGGTCCTGGGATATGGGCCAACTACCTGGCTATAAACTGGCTAACTGGGTACGTGATTGAGTCAGTTACCTTAAATGTGCCTGAGGGGTTAAGGGCGGGGTTGTTGCCTGTGTCTGCCCGCTGATTGCCATGAATTAAGCCACTTTCTCTTCAACCCATTTCCACTACTATACACTGCCTCACCACAGGTTCCAAAGCAGCCGAGCCTACCCACCACGGACAGAAGACTGCTCTCTGAACAGGAGATTGAAAACTTACGGAGAGGAAAAGGTGTGTTTTAACTCAGATGCTTTGCCACAGAGGTGGAGAGCGGACTAACACGGTAGGCTTGTATCACTTTCCAGGCGACACATCATAGGAAACAAATGAAGAAATTACAATTTCATATTGAGTCTTTGCTCGTTCTACTTGCCCACTTTCTGTCACCCACAAGATGTCTGAGACAGCTTAAAGGGAAGTCTCATCCACAGGAAGTCCCCTCCTTGTTTCGAACCTGTGGTGAGATATTATGCCATGCCAGAAAATGCGGGGTAGAGAAAAGCTGCTCACCTCATGGTGCCCAGAAACGGAGAGTAAACAACAAAAGGTCAGGGGATAGACATAGTGACCTACCTTCATTCCACCTGACGTGACCCCCTAAAGACGGCACAGGCATTGACATAAGCGTGAGCTGAGGGCCCAGCCTTCCATACCCTGACTCTAGGAGAATGCTTAGGATCCAAACCACAGCCTCACCCAGAATGCGTCATCTCTTTTAGTGTTCATCTCTCTGCCTTTAGCTATTTCCCTCCCTGTTGATTAGATGCGGTGGAGGGTAAGGGAGAAACAGTGAAAATCAGGTATGTGTAACTAATAATGCCCCGTGCTCCACCTCTAGGATCTGTCCCAAACCCACTAAGTCATCTATGTTTTTAGGGGAAGGATTTTCATTTCTGTTATTTTTATTATGAAGGTATATGCAAGGAACACAGCAGTTCATGTTTTCATTGAAACACTTGAGGTGCACAGAAGAGGACGGCGACAAAGGGGGCGGGGCTTTTACCCTATCTTAACAAAGGCAAATGAGAGGAAAGTTCTGTGTTGCCTTGTAGAAAATCCTCCTCCAGCAAGATGGCAGTGTCTGTCCCTGCAGAGGCTCAGCCATCAAGGATCAGCTCAGAAGCAAGCTGCTGGCAGAAGCCCTGCCTTCCACCAGAGCGCTGATGTATGCTGGGCCTGACATTCATCTCCCACACTCCCGCTAATGTGCCGTTCTCACCTCCCTCTTCCCAGCAATTCCTCAGTGTGCCAGCAGCATCTCCTTTATGACCGCCAGTCTCTTCCTGCAACCGTCTAGGAGGAAATCGGGCAAGTTCCGTGAATCCCAAGATTTTAACGTTATCAAGATACGCCAGGTTTCAGGATAGTTCTGCAGAGCCACGGTGCTCAAGATTACCAGGTTTTATTTCCAGGCTGTGGCATGCTCTCAATTGCTGAGGCAGCGTATGAGATGACCAAAGAAGGAGTTTAATAAAGCCAGTGCAAGCAATCAAACCTGCACTCGGCTCCCTCTCTGCATATCCCTAACAGTTAAATGCTGACCTCTGACCCGGACTTTCTCCACTTTAGTACCCATGTCCCTGCATTTGTTCCTGGTTTGTTGACCTCTACTACTTAACAGAGACTGCCTTGGATAAGTGTTCCATGAAGTCTGTAAGGCTCCCGTAAGAGTCAGTAAAAATGAACTCTTAATTCAATGCTGTCGTTCAGGAAGCTGGAAAAGGGGGCCAGTTAAGTCCAGTTGGCCTTCTGTGTCAGTAGATTCAGCCAACCACAGTGGATTGAAAACAGTTGCAAAAATTAAAAATGACCTCTGAATTGAATATAGTTTTTTTTTCTTGATTTTCTCCAGACAATCCAAGAATTTATTAGACATGAAAATTACAGTAAGCATGGGGGCTGGGGTTTTTGTCTCAGCACGCACTCGCCTGACATACCGACCGGCAAAGAAATAAGTTCCTCTGGGCTCACAAGTTGGGAGAGCCAGTGGCTGCACTCCTTTGGAGCTGGGGTGACGGCACAGCATGACGTCATGATAGGAGCGTGCATGTACACTGGGGTTAGCCGTTCCCCTCACCCAGAGCCAGGGAGAGAGCAGAAGAGGAAGGGCGTGTCCTCAGCAACCTGAAGACCTGTCACTGGGCTCCATCTCACAATTCCCTCCACCCCCAGATAGCTGTACAGGCTGAGGACCACACTGTTAACATACAGATCTTCAGGGAGTCACAGCAAGTATTGTCTGTAACTTACAGATGATTCCCTACATACAGCTTCTATGCAAATATAAACTTCTGTCTATAAAAAACTTGAGCACGCACAGGCTGCGGTAGGTGAGAGAATCCTGACACTAATCCCTTTAGATAACTCTAGTTAGCTACTCAGATTGACTCAATCGAGTTAGCCACTCTTAATCAGTGGGGCTGTCAACCTCTTCTTCATTATGAGAAAGTTAGAGCTTAAATGATTATATGATTTCTCTGACGTTTGGAAACAGGACCCTTGGGTCATGTTCTTATGCCCTCTCTTCCAAGAGCGACTCAGTTTCTCTACCAGGACTCAGTTTCTGTGCCAACAAGCAGGAGCTGTTTCTCTAGGAACTCCAGCACCAGGAGAGAAACAGATTACACACTTGGAGACTTTTTCTTGCTGGAACCTATGTGGGCTTTTCACCTGATGTTTTTCACATGAGGTAAAAATCACTCTGTGGGCCCCTGACGTTCCTGGCAGGTTTTGCTTTAATATAGGGATCTGTGTTGACAGGACAGAGCAAGGAAGCACATGCTCAAGGGATTATGGGTAACGGTGGGCTTTCCCATGACCAGAGAGGTTGCCCGCACATGAGCAAGCACAACTAATTATTGACGCTAGCTTATTATGTTAACCGGGTTTCAGGAGTCGTGCTTTTGTGTGATTCCATTTAGACCTACTTAGTTCTTTCATGACTGTCGTCCACCAGTTGACTAAACACAGTCTATGTGCTGTGCTGTAACAGCTTTAAAGGTCCCTCCTGTGGAATAACAAAACTCACTCTATTTTTCAGATCTTCAAAGTATGTGTTCATATTGACCACACTGCATTATAAAACATTACCCAAAAAATCCAAAGTGGAGAAAATTTTTAGCTCTTTAACTCTAGAGATAGATTAAAAAAATATATAAGGCAGTATTTTTACTGATGACCTTACATGAGAGTTTAAATAAAGCTGAATTGTTGACTGATGTCACTATATCAGAAAGTGGGATAAACATTTTGATGAGGTGAGAAATCGCATTGTTTTGTGTATTTTTGAGACAGGGTCTCACTCTGTAATCCATGCTAACCCTGAACCCACAGTGATCTTCCTGCCTCTGCTTCCCCAGTGCTGGGATTACCAAAGTATGCCATTGCAACAGCTGGCTTCAGAAATGACATTTTTACTCCACATTATTTATGCGTGTTATGCTCTCTCATTCTCTTGCCTGCTGTGATGGTAGCTGATTATGGGTTCATGGATCTTCAGGCTCATTTCCTTTCCTGATATCAGGCAGACTCACACTGTGTGCATACTGTTGCTATCCCAAGCTTGACCTAAGGCAGGCTGTCATGAAAAGAATCAGGAGAGGCCGCCATAGGTGAGCCACGAAGGACAGCCCTAGAGTGTTCATTATGCCAATGAATCCATGCTCTGACTAAACTAGACTGACTACATCCTTAGTCTACAGGTAATTTAATAATCCCTGGATGAAAGTTATGAGTGTGGACTGTAAATGGCTTTTGCTGAAGCCTAGTTAAAAAAATCTAAATAAACTTCTTCAGTGTCTTATTCTTCAAACAGAAAGCATACAGAGGTAACAAAAATATTTTATTTGTTTAACTAACAGGTCTCCTTCCAGTACTCAGGAATTTACTTACTAAGCATCCACAGTCAGTGAGAAGAGTTCTATAATTCTAGTTATTGGTGTTTTTGCTTGGACACGTGGTTTGAATTAACATGCTAATGCCAGTCTTTGTTTTTTTCTGATTTCATAATAGTTAATGTTTCTAAAGTCACAGAATTGTATTAGAAAGGCTGCTGAGACTGTAAACCCATCCCCTATATGCACTGGTGTGAAAAGGAAAGAGCCAACCGAATTCCTCTGTGCTCTCCCTGAACTTGGTTCTGATTGGCAAAAACTATATTTTTCAAATGAACAGAGAAGCCATGTGGTCTCTGAGGGCAAACTGACAATGCTTAACTTAGCTCTCAGGACATTTTGGGTTATTAGCCTGTGTGCGTCTGCAGGAAGGGAGAGGTAATGCCATGGTCCGGTTATGGCAGCATTATTATGTTGGCATCACATCTAAATCTATAAAAGTGACTTTACAAAATGTAAACGTTGAAATGCTGGTGGGGTTAAGCTTAGCAGCCATCGAACCACAGCCCAGGGAGATGTGGAATTCTTCAATCAGAAGTGAAGAGGGTCAGAGGTCAGCCTTCTGTCAGTCCACCCTGCCTTTCCCCAATACTTCACAGTTCCTAATGACTATCGTTCAGATGCCATGGCTGTGGCAAAGAGCATTGAGGGCCACAATATTTACTGAGCAAGCAGACTTAAAATGGCATTGTAATATTCAGGACAAACATACAAACAAGACCAGAGCATCTTTTTAATATGTCTCCCTTGTCCCTTAAATTAGAACAATTAACAGTTCAAATATCTCCTATTCAAATTGGTACTTTGACTAAAACCAGGCCAAGTGGATGAGTAGTTATTTCCAAGGGCCCAGTAGTTTCAAGGCTCATGATTCTTGGCTTTGCCACCTGGGAAATGTCACTCAAAACATGTTATCCTTTCATTCCTCACCTATTAAGAGAGGATAACAGGAGGCTTACCTTCATAAGATGGAGTAGATATTTCAAAGAGATAACAGAAGTAAAATGATTAGTTTAGTTACCAATAATTCAGCATGTTACTGTAACTAACACCATCATTAGCATCTTCACTGTCACCATTATGACTATATCAAGCTTGGTAGGTAACTATGGCATTACAAATGCTCTGGTCAGACCAAATCCCAGGCACTCTGTGAACCCCCTTCCCTTTTCATCTTTTGAACTGAAAAGCTGGATTATAATGCCTTTATGATCTGTCCTGGTTATAGAGTCCTTGACTGGTTTGTAATCGAGCTATGGGATCAGTGTATCTCCAACCGAACTACTCTAGGATCTCGCTGTTGAACTAATCAATATCATTCTAACAGGATTTCAAGGGATTAGCGGGAATCTCCCGGAAACCAGGTTAGCACCATATAGTTTAACATCCAACACAGAGAAGTGCGTGTGTTCTACCGGTTTCAGCATCCCCTAAGCCACAGCTTCCCTTACTTAGTCTTACATCAAGACAAGCAGGAGCCTCTTCTGGGAACTTCTTAGAAGTGTAAATTTCAGAGCGTCATTTCAAAGTTGCTGTGTCAGAAACCAGAGGTGGAACCCCCAGCATTCCTCAGGCCCACCCTGTGATTCTGAGGATGCTGAAGTCAAAGAACCACTGATGTGAATGAAGCATGGGAAAGCCCGCTCGGCTTCTCGATGCAACTATACTGGGGCAAAGGTCATTGTCATTGATTGATCTGGCCTCTCAAGACATCTATAAGGAATGTCAGCTGGAAACAGTTCAAAGCTGAATAACCAATCAACTGAGAAATCATTCCTGGCCACTGTCTCTAGGGAAGTGAGGTTCTAAGAAGGGTAGAGAAAAGTTCAGAAAACTGAAATGTACCCAAGGAGACGAGTGTAAGGTTGCTAGCAAGAGGGCTGTCCCAGTGAGAGTACACAGTGTACCATCGTCACACAGAGGTGGAGAATCATAGACTTGCTGTGCTCTCTCATTGTACCAAAAAAAATCAACTATTGTTCTTTTCATCATTATGCCAATGATTTAAAAAAGCTTGACATGCCAAAACCCAATTTATGAAGAGCGACATTTAATACAGAAGGAGTTACATGGCTATCTTCCACTCAACTAGGAAAACTAAACCTTTCCATTAAAAGCCACACTGAGAAACGTTACTTGATATGCTAGAGATCCATAAATATATCCGTGAAGACTAAGAGTAAAAGGTGAAAAGCTACATTAGGAGCTACAGAGATACGAGTCATTTATTTACCTTGTTGTCCTTATTTTTCAATCTATCTATTATCCAATTCCATCTTGACCTCCAATTCTAATTAACTCTGAGTTATCAATATCCATTAAAAGCTAAATATATCCAATCTGGTCCCCTAGGCCTTTTTTTCATAGAGTCTACTTCAGCCAATGCATTCTCATATAATTTCCCAAGGTATTAAACCAAACATCCCTATTCTTTCCCTTATGTCTGTCTCCTGCCCTCACACCCCCCACCCTGTAACAGAGTGTGTTCATCAAATTCAGTTATTTTAACTTCATAAAGATTATAGAATTTTTTTCCTGCTATCTCTTCTGTTGTGACCACCTTTATTCTTAATTCCATAGTGGATTTTTTTTCCTTTTCTTTCTTCAGATCTAGAGCTTAACACTCTTGAGACTAGGAACGCTGTCTGTTTTTGGGCTCCACACAAGGCCTAGCAGGCTGAGGCAGAAATTGCTCCCCGGTGGGTGTAATTAAGAAGTATGGCAATTCATTTGACGTCTCCCAGCGCTGATGATTTTAGCATGCCACCAAACAATGGGTCTTTTCCAGAGGGGAAAACAAATGTAGCCCGTGACAAAATTGTAAAATAATAATATAGCTATAAGGCACAACATATTTCAGGCTCTTAATGTTAGTGGTTTTATATTAGAACCACATCTTGGCCTTCACTTCAAATTACATTTATCAAACCTACTAGATTATTACTGTCTTCGTGTTTAATAAACCAGAGACCTCAACATTAGTATTGGTGTATGTCAGAACATTTCAGGATGAATATGTATCTATACATCTAGCATTGGGTGTATTACCCCAATACACAAGATAATTTCAATAAATGCAAGCCTTACTTAAAAAGTTAAACTTTATTGGGGGGGGGGAAGTCCAGTTAAAAATATACTTGTTTCCCACATCACATGATGTATGGAAAACTGACATTTCAAGAGATGTTGTGTGTGTCTAAAAGATGTATTATATAATGAAATAACCCATGCACAGCCAAACACTAACAATCAACGAGGCTCTCAACACATTGTTTATGGACTTTTATGGATTAACTTTATACATTAAATCAATACATTCAAGCTGCCGACGCCTCATTCCCATGTGGAGCACCCCAGGAACTCTGAGATAGCGTAGTTCTTCAGAAACGATCAAGTTCAAATCAAAAAGGGCAGTGTTCCTTTATTATCCTTCCCCAGGGTGGAATTCTAAAACGCACAAATAGAAAAGGAATTCTTGGCCAGAAGACTCATGTGAGAGACATCTTCCAGAAACACGCAGCCTGGGAAGCGTCAGCGCCCTGGCAGACTGCAAACCTTTACTACTTTCTATTAATAATCTGGGTCCAAGTGCCTGTAAGGAGCCAGGACCTACTTGTGAGATGAGGACTTAGCTCAAAAGTTGAACATTTTCCAACAAACACTCTCATAATAGCAGGTACCTTCTCCAGACACCAGATTTCTCTGGTTAGCGCAAATGTCATTGTCTAAAGGAACACTGGAGAACCCTCTACAAAGCAAAATTGATGAGTTCCTTCAGTAACACATGAAAATCACATTAACTGGCTATTTTGTTCCAGAGACTTCTAGGCTACTGATGGTCTACACGGAAGATCTAACCCCTGGCCTATGGCTACCTACATGAAGTTAAACAAGAAGAAATATAATATAGTATGTTGCTACTAAACATGTAGATGCTTTAGGGGTACGATGACAGACATAAATTTAAAGCCGAAAGTTGACTTAGGGGTAGCAGCTTGGATCTTCAATGTTCCCTAGAAGCTCCTGTATAGAAGCCTTGGTCCCAGGGCAGTGTTAAAAGGCAAAGCTTTCAGGAAGCGACTGAGGTCTTTCTTTTCATGAATACATTATGTCTAGATTAATAGGCTACTGGGAAATGACAGAAACTCTTGCAAGGAGGACCCAGGAAGAGGAAAGAGATCATGGAAGCTGTGCCCTTGAAGGGTGTAAGTTTTCTCTGACCCTTCTGTCCTTTCTCTGGGGTCTTGAGAGGAGATGAGCAGTTCTCTCTGTCATATCTTCTCTACCATGTTGTTCTGTCTTACACCACAGCCCACAGTGAGAAAACGGTGCAACCGCGAGCTGTAATCTCTGAAACCATGAGACTCTATTTTTGCTCCCTGAGCTGGTTACTCTTCAAAGTCATGTCACAGCGATGCAGCTCTAACACTAAGAGTAGAACCTTAGCTTAGACACATTAAACCAGATTCCTTCTTTTTCCATTGGGGTGTTTGAAACCCCTTAGTGGTGAAACCCTGGGATCTAACAGTGAGCTTGTCTCTAGGTGTGGATGTGTCTTGTATGCCCCAAAGTAGGCTAGCTCAAGTTTCCAAGGGTCAGTGATCCTATCCATGAAGTTTAACAGTGTAACAATATGACCCACAACTGTATCTGAAACAAACAACAACCAAGACTGCAAAGCAATAATCAGAGAAGTATGATTCCTTAAAGTGTTAGTTTATCAATATTTTGATTCAGGAAAGAAGCAGGAGTGAATGAGGATGAGATATGAGAATGCACCATGAGACACAAGGTATCTCAGAACTCGAAGAGATGCTCAGCTACGGTTGTCAACCCATCTACTGTGAAGATATTGATAAAAGTGCTTCAGAGAAGCAAAGACAAGAGTAGACAGAACACAGACGGGCTATGTGACTCCACACACACTGTCAATATTCAGACACGAAAAACCGTGTGTTGTCAAAAGGGCAGAAGTTGCTAGAACTATTTAGATGCATCTTTGAAAGATTTTGGGAGCCACGGTAGCATCTGCAACTAATCCATCATTAGCCTTGATGCAGGGAAGTCAAGGGGTCAAGGTCTAGGAAACAGGATCAAACAGGCCTTTCTGGCACAGCAGTGGGCAGCGACAAAGCAAAAGATCCAGACAGATGAAAACATCCCTTTCTTGTTCCCATCTATCGTCGCTCTGTTTCTATAGTGATAAACACGTGGAGAGTAAGCATAACCGTCTGCGCTGTACCTACATTCATCTCTTCTCAGAGCAAGAAAGCGTTGCTACCCTTCTGCCACTAATAAATGTCTTGTCCTACAGGCAGAGCTGAGCTTCTTTCTAGCAATTACTTCTTCTTCTTCTTCTTCTTTAAGGATGAATTTACAAAGAAGCCTTGAGAGTGTATTAACAGACAATATCAAGTTTAGATGGGGGTATCCACTTTTCCGGAAGACGCGGAGACCCACAACAGGCAAGGAGGTTAAACAGAAAAATAATCTAGCAAATTACAGTTTGATAGCCCAGATTCTTGAAATGAAATGAAAGACCAAAAGGAAAACCACACACACACACACACACACAGAGACACACACACACACGCACACACACACACATTCAGGGTGTTGGCAAATCTAAAATGCCTTTCTATAGGCATAATAACCAGATACACCACTTTCCAGCCCACCTGCTTCTCTCCACTTGGCTTTTTGTGGTTCAGCAGCAGCTCCACGGCTCCCACCACCTCCTTCCGGATAGCATGAAGCAGCGCATCGCCAACGTAGACGTTGAAACTCAGCAGCAGTTCAATGAGCTCCAGGTTCTCGTTCTCAATGGCGATGAGAAGAGCAGTCCTCCCAAGGGGGTCGATGCAGTTGATGTTGATCTTAAAGTAAATCTCAGCTTCCTCGAGAGACTTCTTGACACTCGCATAGTCCCCCTTCTCCACTGCATTCAAGTAGGCTTTTTCAGAGGGTGAGAGTTCAGACTCTGCTCTGACAATCCTCAGGGGGATGCGGTCTCTGTAGGGGGCGTTGACATTTCTTTTGTAATAGAACTGAGCCATGCTTCAGGCCATGCTAGTCTGTCATCTCTGGAAAACACACAGAGGAAGCAAACTGTAAGCATCAGGATGCGTCCGAGGCATCACACAGGCTGTCAGACACAATCATTAATGACAATAGTGTCCCCACTGATGATGCCTCTCCTAGAAAGCAGAAGTTAACACTTCTTTTTTGTAAAAATGTCATCGTGTGTATGCATGTGTGCACCTGTGAGAGTGAATGTATGCGCACCACACACGTGCAGATGTTCACAGAGGGCAGAAGAGGGTATCAGATTCTCTGGAACTACAAGCTGTTAGGAGCTGCCACGTGGGTGCTGGAAACTAAACTCAGGTCTTCTTCAAGAGCAGTCGGTTCTCTTAACCACAGAATCATCTCTCCAAGCCCAACAACCTCTAATCTAAGAAGAGAAAGTTATATTAAATTTTTAAAGTAACATTTTAGCAGAGATTTCAGGCGGAGACTTTGAGAAATTACTTGCAACTATATGTATAAATATACATGTATATATTTGCATACACATGTATATTTGTGTATATGTGCATATATACCCATATGTATGTATGTGCCTGTACACACAAGTGCAAAGCACTTTAAAAATCAGCAGTCATACCTTTGGGTTCCCTTCAGGAGCATTCAAATGTATTATTCACAATGAATTCTGCAGATCATGAAGCTGCTGCTACGGTTGTAGAGAGTCATTGTGTTAGAGAAAAGTCTTCTCATTTGTCATGTAGTCTGTTCTTAACATTAATAAGTACTCACATCAATGTTAGTGTGCATTACTGGAACTGCTGTCAGTGAGATAACACTGAGTCTAGCGAATACCACTTTATTTTTCTGTTTGTGAGCAAGTTCAGTAAAGGAGAAAGAAATTGACGACATTAATTATCGAGATGAGACTGTGCAAGTCAACATGGAAAAAAGAGACAAAACAGAGAAAGAATGTACTATGAAAATGTATTTTTCAATTCTACCACTTCTACGAGATGAATGCAGAGATAGGTTCATTTGAAAATTTACTTTTATTCAGAATTCACAGTAAAGATACAGCTGAAGCTGACAAAGTGAATTTAAAATACTCAACTGGAAAAAGCCACTAGAAGCAGTTACTGTATCAGCACAACCCTGGTCTCAGGAAAACGAATTCTATTAGAGATGTAAGTTCTTTTGTTGTTTTGGTTTGGTTTTTCGAGACAAGATTTCTCTGTGTAACTTCCCTAGCTTTCCTGGAACTTGCCCTGTAGACCAGGCTGGCCTCAAACTCACAGAGTTCTGCCTGCCTCTGCTTCCCATTTCTGAGATTAAAGGCGCCCTTTAAACACTGCCCTTCTTACACATAAATTCTTTACTGAAGTTTTCTGCATCTGCATCTCATACCTGTTATTTTATCTTCTGAAGACATATGTGTTTATATATAGTATAAAATTAAAATAAGTGGGTCATTTGAACCATTTGCATATTCCTATTTATTGGTGTTTGTAGGTTAATCAGTGTATGAGTAAATTAATCTGATTTGAATATCAGTGCTTTAACTGTAGATTAAACAGACTTTGCACTTACAAATAGGACCATATTTTTAGAAATTTATTTTTGTATTTTTAGTTCTACATGTATATGTGTTTTATGAGCAAAGACTGCTTGTTTGTTTTGTGGCTGCCCAGACCTGAATAATCATACAGAAACTATATTAATTACAACACTGCTTGGCCTATTAGCTCAGGCTTCTTATTAACCAACTCTTACATCTTAAATTAATCAATTTCTATTAATCTGTGTTTGGTACAAGGCTGTAGCTTGCTGGTAAGGGTACGGTGTCTGTCTCCTTTGGCAGTTACATGGTGTCTCCTTGACTCTGCCTACTCTCTCTATATATCTCTGTTCAGATTTCCCGTCTGGCTTTACTCTGCTAAGCCATTGGCCAAAACTGCTTATTCATCAACCAATAAAAGCAACACATATATAGAAGGACATCGCACATCATATGTGTGTATATCCTCATTTTGAGGATCTGAGCTTGAAACACCATTTTGCACTAGTGTCCCTATTAAAATCTTTGTCTTTAAGGGAGGGGTGAGCCATTTCCTAGGGGCCTGTTTCGGAGCCTGAAGTTTGTATCCAAAAAAAACTTAGGATCAGTGTCACAGACCTCACACGCTAGTTCCTCCTGGACCAGTCTGCATGTGTCCTATTGGTGATAATCAGCATTTTTGTTCTATTTCCATGGTGTACAAACTTCTGTTATCGCAACCTGTTCTTATGTTCTTGGGTTTAATGTTCCTTACCAAATCGTATATTTTTGCTAAGAAAGTAAACACAGGTAAAAGTAAACTATAAGTAAATTACACACATGTATGTCACATGGAAAATCTGTACAAATAATAATTCATCAAGATTTGGAACTGGTCAAAGGAATGGCAAACAACACCATTCCATTTCTTCTTCTTAATACTACTAATAATGCCATAAATAAAAACAAGGACCTATGTTTTACTTCCCATTTACAAAATACAAATAAGATGCCAGTGGAAAGAACATTAGGTGTTGGAGAACTGGGAGAAAAAAAGGAGGCAGAAGAGGATAAATTAATAATTTAAATAAAATTTGTTTCATCGAATCCAGTTAACTTCCACAAACAGAACCCATTCAAATGCATTTTAAAGTGATGCTATCCTGAGAGAAAGATACTGTATTTCCGAGATAAAATGGGTGTAAGACATCTAAGAAAACCTGTTTGTGTGTCCATGGCAGAGGAAACCAACATAGAACAAAGAATAAGTAAGAAGATAAGAATCAAACTGAGTGTCTTGAAAGATCTCTATCATCTTTCAAACTCTTGCATTTAAAAAAGTATATATAATAGCTTTCATGAAATGTTCTGAACATATTTGAAACACAATTAAAGTTTATATACACTAGATAAAATCCAAATATTTAAGGAGGAGTATTGAAACCTAGAAGCAGAAGCACAACTCTGCCGCTAAAACCTCCAAGAACACGGAAAGCATGTGCGGCCGTAGCACTGAATCTTGGACTTGTTTTTGCTGGAGATGCATTGTGTGCATGCAGGAGCAGGGGACGCAGCAGATAAGGCTGATGGGCTCCTGGGAAAACACACTTGTCAGCACCTATAGACCTGCCGCTCAAGGATGGGAAGAGCAGGGCACTGAAAGCAGAAAATACCTTGACCAAAAATGTTGATAAAAGCCTGGTACAGTCCTACATCTTTGTGATGAGCTTTCTGGAGCAAAAGAAAAAAATCTCCCCCTCAAGATTACAGAACTTTGAGGTCCCCTCCCCTTTTTAATGTCCCTTTATAAATAAAACAATTCTTCATCATGTCAGGTTTCAAAGAAATAGATAGCAGACGAGGATTAACAGGTAAGAACTTAAATCCCGCAATGTGACTTTTGACAGAACCTAAAATTCATTTTTTTTAAAAGTAGGTTAGGAGATTTAAGGGCAAAATAGAGACAGCTGGGATTTGACATCAACCTGAAAAGAATTTACAACCATAATTAAACAGCATAAATGTGCACAAGGAAACAAATTCTGGATATTCATGGTTCTGAATGCATATTCCCTGAAGAATCTACATCGTTCCGCAGGGGCATGAACAGGGAATGTGGGTTTCAAATAAGACTAAGGAAATGCATAGATATCTCCATTTTCAATAAATATTGGAAAGGGTACATGAATAGTCGCCATCTAGATACATGTTTGCACATGAGATCCCATGCTGTGAGAACTCAAGCTTGAGTCCATGGGGACGAGCTACTACACACTTAGGAACTTGGTATAAAATAGCAACAGCAATAAAAAAAAACCACTTTACTAACTAAAATATTATGACACCCTAGGATTTTAAAGAGAGAAATAAAGATTATACTTATTTTTAAATATGAAGACTCTTAGGATTTAATAGGGACCCAACTTGAAGCCAAAAATTGGATGCAATTTTATTACATGCACGGAGAAACATGGCCCAAAATGACAGTTATTTTAGCTGGCTCTTTAACCTAGGGATGTATTTCAGAAATAAATGCAACAAAGGTTAGAATGCTCAGAGTTAAAACACATGTAGCAATTTCTCTTTTTCCTCAAGTTACCAAGCTCTTCTCTCTCGCATTACTCCAGCAATCAATCCTGCTGGTTCCATGCATTTTCCTTTTCGTAAATCCTCCCCTTCTTCGCACCCTGCTGCATTGCATGCTGGACCACACTTCTCTAATGCTCCATCTTCTTCATCAACATGACCTCTCCCACTGGGCTCTCCTCTCTTTGGACAAAGTTAAATGTTGATGTTGCCATGGCTGTTCTTCCCTCTGTGAATCCCCTTATTCTTATCCCATACCACTCACTTAAAAATTTCCAGGAACTTTAAACTTATGCTATAATATACACTATAAAATCTACACTACCATGCCACAACTGTCCATTATTTTCTGGCCCTGGCTTGCCCAGTGGGTAGCCAGTATCTGTCATTTGTAGCCTTCTGCTTGTCAATTATATTAAATGGCTTTAAGAGTCATTCGTTGTTATTGGGCACATGTCAACTCTCGGTAGCATTCCTTCTCTGTCATGTCAGCTTGCTTTATTACGTTATCTCCTTGTCAACTTTTAGAAGGACCTTACTAATAATCTCACTGATGCCCACAATATCACAGGCCTACTCTGCCTAAGATGCCTATCTGATTACATTATTCTACTGCTGATAATCTCTGGAAGGTAGACTTCATTAACAGAAAAACCCTAATTTATGATAGTCGCCCCCTTGGCCCAGTTTTGAAGATTGTCCACTGTAAACCCTATTATTGTACTTACAAGAATGCCAAACTATTTGGCTACTGTGACCCATGCTGCTTTTCCTAAGGCAACCATCGTACTTCCCTTTGAGCCCCTTGCAACTCCTGCCAAGTTAGAAAACGTTAACCAGAGTAGCTCAGCCTCTGAGAATTGTCCTTTTCTCTCTCTTCAAGCAGGACAATGTGGTCCTCTCTTTGAAAGTGTGCTTCACATTCAAAGGGGTCCCTGAGACTTCAGACTGTCCCAACTGAGGAGCATACAGATGACCCATAGCTTTGCGTCAGTGCCCATTTGTTGAATCAATAACCTGCCCAGTATGGTTTTAAAGTTATCCTTCTGCCATTTTAAATAGTGGAATGTAATTAAACGGTCAAATGACTTTAACCATGTGCCCACAGCTGGTTTAGCACTGTCAGGCAACAGCTAGGAAGCAGTCTGCACAAAATACTTTCTTTTTTTTTAATGTATTGTTCTTCTCTGCATATTTTACTCCCAAGTCCTAATTAGTTAGATTCAGAATTATAATTGTGACACATAAATTAAGATGTGTGTAATTCTTAAATCTGGAAGAGTCAACTCATCTCCATGACCTAACCTCATCAAGAGGGAATCAGATTTTTGTCATTTGTTGGTCCTGGAAGAGGAATATGAGGACAGAGGGAGAAAGATAAAATATTTTTATATTTATTTATTAAATAATAATAAATATTTAAATTATTTATTTATTATTTATTCTATATGACATATAGAAGTAGAATTAATGCACCAAATAATAGGAAACTAAGACATGTGTGTAAGTCTCTAAAAATAATACAAGAAGATAAGAGAAAAACTTTGGGAATAAGAAATCATTAAGAAGTAATTAAATTGAAAGAAATGATTAATTCTACCATGGAGAACAGAGCAAATCAGGGATTGGGTCTTGGAAGTCTCCCAGTTTGTAAAAGATGGAAGTTAATGGGACATGAGGTAAGAAATCAAGTGACACTTGTACAGAGGGGGAGGCAGAAGGAAAAACTGAAAAAATGGAGAGTATTTGGGGTACTAATGGCAGATACTTTCATAATTATTCCAAAGGTCACTCATATTAAAATAAGACCCAAGAAGATAAGAATCCACACACAGGGTACATAAGTACAATTCTAAGTAAACGGAGGAGTTAAAAGGAAAAACAGGTACCTGCTTGACTAGGAATAGGTGTGCCAATACTAATTAGTTCTTTGTGCAGAGAAATGCTGCCCAGTAAACAAAGATTATAAAACGATAAATAATCAGTGCTCCATTGCTCATGTTCATAAATTCTTGCATATCTGTATATCTAAGATGGAATTCTCCTCAACCATGCAAGCAGCTGCCCTGCTAAATAACCATTTACTTCTCAAAACTCTTTTAGTATTGTCATCTTGTTAAATACTAGATCCTAAACCATGATGTCATGATTTGCCAGTCTCAATCACTGCCTGCCCTATGTAGTTATTTTTTTATCAATTTGACACAAACTGGAGCTATTTAAGAAGAGGGAACCACAACTGAGAAAATGTCACTGTAAGATCAGCCTGTAGGCAAGTCTTGGGGGGCCTTTTCCTGACTGATAATTGATGAGAACCCAGATCATTGTGGGGGGTGCCATCCAAGGGCAGGTGGTCCTGGGTTGTATCAGAAAACAGGTTGAGCAGTTTACATTAAAGCTACTGAAATATGGAAAGATAAAATTATTCTCATGCATATGGAGACTGGTCAACTTTTCCACTCAAAGACCAGAGAAATGAGCCTACTTCAGGGAAGGGGTAGGTGAGGAAAGGTAAGACAGTGTCCTGCTATTAGTCAGGATATTTTAGTGTAGTGTAACCATGGATACAGTCATCATGCTAAGAAGATGATGTCTGCTGTGAGATTGCATTGTCTATGTATAAAACAGGCGGGCTGCACCCATGAAATCTCAACAGCATGGTCACCTGGACAAGACCTTCACAACGGCAATACCACCTGACTTGCCAACAGGGATGAGGAAAATTTCACAAAGCCCCACCCTTAGATGAAGAACAGGGAGACTCAGTCTTCTCCAGGGACAAGTGTTTGGTAGGTTAGTCAGTGCCAAGCAGTAAGACCTAAATCCATACTAACAGAACTAACATGACTCTGTGGTCATGGTTATAACTCATGATGAGTCTTTGGTCCGAAACAGAAAAAAAAATAAATCTTTATAGTGAGGGAGGAGTAACATAAAATGCCTGCATTTGGATGCACACACACAATTTGTATATATATTTCTGTAAAAGAGCAGCACTTGGGCCATTCAGGTGACGCTTGGAGAAGTGAGGAGATGGTGCCATGTGGCTTAGCTGTCACTGGTAGCTGTGGTAGTATGCATCTCAGTAAAAAGGCTGATGTGGAAAGAGGAAGTGTCTGTCTGACCATCTAATCATAGCAATGATGCTGGGATAACTGGTCATCAGTTTGGGAAATTGTTAATCTGTAGCTCCACTGAAAACGTGTTCTGATTTGGCTTGAAGTTTAATGCTGGGAAGAAGAAAGTGATAGGCTAGGCAAACAGCAGTCTCTCCTGTTGATATGAAAGGGCTTTGTACAATACAGCAAGAGAAAAAAGATTCTCAGAGACTCGTGAGAGGCATGTATGACATCTAAAAAAATCCTTACTACTGTATTAAAATTAACACGCAAAGTTAAAACTTAAAAATAAGGAATTACTTAAAATGAATTTGACAGGCAAATTTATTCAATAAAAAAGAAAGTCTGGCCATCTTCTCTGCTTCTAATTTCCAGGAGGATCTATATAATTTTTTCTTTGGGTTCACCTTATTACTTAGCTTCTCTAGAATCGCGAACTATAGGCTCAATGTTTTCTGTTTATGGCTAGAATCCACTAATGAGTGAGCACATACCATATTCATTTTTTTGGGTCTGGTTATCTCACTCAGAATAGTGTTTTCCATTTCCATCCATTTGCATGAAAAATTCAAGATATCATTGTTTTTTATCTCATAGTAGTACTCTAACGTGTAGATGTGCCACACTTTCTTTATCCATTCTTCCATTGATGGGCATCTAGGTTGTTCTCAGGTTCTGGCTATTACAAATAATGCTGCTATGAACATAGTTGAACAAATGCTTTTGTAGTATGATTGGACATCTCTTTGGTATATTTCCAAGAGTGGTATTGCTGGATCCTGAGGTAGGTTGACTCCCAATTTTCTGAGAAACCACCACACTGATTTCCAAAGTGGTTGCAAAAGTTTGCATTCCCACCAGCAATGGACGAGTGTTCCCCTTACTCCACATCCTCTCCAGCATAGGCTATCATTGGTGTTTTTGATTTTAGCCATTCTGACAGGTGTAACATGGTATTTTGATTGGTATTATTTATAAAGTAATAATAATAAAAAGAAAACATCATAGCATTTTGATTTGTACCATAAAACAAAGTAGTTATAAATCCATCAAGATACATACACTTTTTCAAAGTTATTTGTTTTAGAATAATTTTTAAAAAGTGTTGTATGTATCTTGATGGATTTATAACTAATTTAAAAATTATTTGTTTTAACCATGATGGAGAAACCCACAGAAACATCTGACCCGAGCAAGTGGGAGCTCACTAACTCTGGACTGACAGCTGGGGTACCTGCATAAGATCAAACTAGGCTCTCTGAATTTGGGAGACAGTTGTGTGTCTTGGGCAGTTTGTAGTCCACTAGCAGTGGAGCCATTATTTATCCCTAAAGAATGAACTGGCTCTTTGGAGCCCCTTTCCTATGAAGGGATGCCTCACTCAGCCTAGATACAGTGGGAGGGCCTTGGTCCTATCTCAAGGGATGTGACAGATTTTGTTGACTCCCCATGGAAGACCTCACCCTCTCTGAGGAGTGAATGGGAGGGGTAAGTGGGGGAAGAGGGAGAGGGAACTGGAAATGGCATATAAATAAAATTGTTTAAAAGAAAAGAAAAAGAAAAAGAAAAGAAAGTCACCGACTCAAATAGCAAAATTAATAGCTCCCTCAGAGAAAAGGCAAATGCAAATAGAAAATGTCATTTGAAAAGTCTTTCAGCTTCACTGATCTCCACAGTCTGAGAGGTTTATCAATAAGATAAAACACAGTGCACATGAAATCTGCTAGATTATAGACAAAAGAACACCCAGTGCCAAGAAGAGCGCAGTGAGCACACTTCTCTCGTAAACACTGACAAGGCTTGCCACTGAAAAAGAAACAGAAATGCATGTATGGGCTTGTGAAAGGCTCAAGTTGTTTACCAAGAATCCTTTGCTTCCACCAATCTGCCCTAGAGCCACATTTTACAAGGCAGGCAGTGGATGAATGGGGATGCTATTTACTGTTGGGGGGAAAAACAGAGACTCAGAAGTCTAAATCACCAGTTAGTCCAACCGCGTAATGAATACAGATTTAATGAAACGTCTTCACATATGGTCTGGAGAGATGCCCAGTTGGTAAGAAGGTGTGCTGCTCTTGCAGAGGGCCCGTGTTAAATTAGGAGCACCCACATCTGGTGACTCGTAACTGCCTTCCTCTGAGGGCACCTGCACTCGTGCCCATAGACCACATGGAGACCCATGCCCATGCACACAGCCTAATGCAAAAGTAAATACTGGAAAAGTATCTTTAGATATTAAAATAATGTGTGTTGCATATTTTTACTGTCATGGGAAAACAAATCCACCATGATGAAAGGTAACTGCGGATCAAATTTTAAATACATCTGTGACACTAACAACAAAAAATCTATAATAAGAAGGCTGTAACTATGTTGCTAATTCAGAATGGTTACTTTCCTACGGGTAATTAGTTATATTGGTTTTTATATTTAAATATTATCATGAGAATATAATAAATTTCAGTAAACACTTTTCAGACACAAAAGTCTGCTTCATTAAACAAAACGCTCATCTATTCTTAATATTCAGCAACACGCTTATGTTAAATGATATTTGATTTGTTTTTTATGGTATTAGAAACTACAGACCAGACAAATGCATCGCAATTGTAAAGCTAAGCATTCTTTCCAACAAAACAAGTGAGGAAAAGAGAAATGCCTTTTTTTTTCTTAAAAAGAAAACCTATCAGAATAATATCTGTATATCTGACCAAAACGTTTAAAGAATTAAAGGAAGCATAAAACAAGCCAGGCAGTGGTGACACACACGTTTAATCCCAACACTTGGGAAGCAGAGGCAGGCAGATCTCTGTGAGTTCAAGGCCAGCCTGGGCTATACAGCGAGTTCTAAGACAACCAGGGCTACAGAGAGAAAGAAACCCTATCTGGAAAAACCAAATATAAAAAACAAACAAACAAACAAACAAAACCCAAAACCCCAAAGCATTAACATTAATGAAAAATTAGAAGGGCCTACTAAATGATGTTTATCAAGTTCTGAAAGACCATAATTGTCAATCCAGACTATGATACTCAGCAAAAAGATCTATTAACATTGAAGGAGAAATAAAATTTTCTCATGTTATCAACAGTGCCTCACAGTAAGTACACACACTCCTTCTCTTGAAACTAAGCAATACACCTCTGATTGATATCTGGGTCAAAGAAGGAATCAGGAAGGAAATTAAGCACTCCTAGAACTGAATGAAAATCAAAATACAACATACCCAAATTGAAGAGGCACAGAGAAGGCAGTTCTAACAGGGGAGTTTACAGCGATAAGTGCTTATATCAAAATTCATTTTGTTTTATTGGGGGGATAGTTGCAGGGGCAGAGGGTGGATTTGAGGTGATAAGAGATGGGTGGGATCGGATGCATGATGTGAAAGGCACAGAGAATCAATAAAAAAGAAAGTTTAGAAAAATTGAGAAATTGAAAGATAGAATCAGAAGCAGTTCTGGAACTAATGGAATAGAAATGAGAAATGCAAAGAATCCAGAAACTGAGGATTTGGTTCTTTGAAAGATGAATATGATCAACAACCTTTTACTCAAATTGATGAAAAGCAACAATAAATATTCTCCTAATCAAACAGAAATGAAAAGGGAGAGATGACTGCAGGTAATAGTGAAATTCAAAAGATCTTAAGAATACATTTTTAAAACTTCTATTTGGCTAACTGAAAAAGTTTAAGGAAATTAATTAATTTTAGGTTCCTAAAATATACCAAAAATTAAACAAAGATAAATTAATAACTTATTAATTAATAAACAGATCTAGAACCAGCAATGAGATTGATATTCTACTAAAAAGTTTCCCAACTCTAAATAGCCCAGGACCAGAAGGATTCCACTGCAGAATTATACCAAAACTTCAAAGAACTCATGCTAATGCTATCTAAATTATTCTAAAAAATTATAAAGGTTTCCAGCTACTTTTATGAAGCCAGTATTACTCAGACAGTAAAACCAGATAAAGACATGACAGAATAAAGACATTACACATTGGCCTCTCTGATGATTAAAAATGCAAAAATAAAATGCAAACAAACCAAATTCAAGATCATATCAAACAGATCATTCATCATGACCAAATTGTCTCCATTCTAAAGATGTGGGGATGATTCAATATAAATAAATCAAATAAAAGTTACCAATCACATAAACTGACTCAAAGAAAGAAACTACAGTATGATCTCATATGGTCCAAAAACAAAAACAAACCCTTTGATGAGCATCAAGAGATGGAAGAATCCAACCCTACATAGTAAAGCCATGCTAGATTGTTACATGTGACAAAACTGAAGTCAACATCATGATCAAGGGGAAAAATACTCAGTGTTCCTACTAAGATTGGGAACACGTCAAGAGTGTCCACTCCTACTCAAAACAGTACTTAGTCTTAGCCAAAGCAAAGACAAGAGATGGGAATAAGACATATACATATAGGAAAAGAAGAAAAGAAAGTGTTTATATATAATGTGATTCTATATGTAAGAGACACTAATGACACCAGCAAAAACTCTTTGAGCCAATAAATGCTTTCCGCCTGGATACAATATTAATACGCACAAAATGGTAGTTAGGTACTTACTCTAGGTAAGTAAGCATTCTTAATTAGTAACATAGTTACAGTCTTCTTAATAAATATTGGAAAAGTGTTTTCAGATGCTAAGATAACACATGTTGTATATTTTTACTGTCACAAGAGAACAATTCTGTCATGATAAATGGTAATGGTGAATCAAATTTTACACACAGCTGTGACAACAAAAAATATAAAATACAAAGGACAACAAAGGCTGCCATGGATGTAAGGAAAGAAGAACACTCACACACTGCTGACGGACATCAGTCTAGAGTTTCCCTGAAAAGCTAGAGCTAAAACTACCACAGAACAAGCTGCACCACTCCTGAGGAACGGCACATGCACTCGCTGCTGGCTAACTCTCATAATGTTGAAAGGTGCTATTTAGGTTGTTAAAAGACATCAGTAGTCTTCAGCCCTGGACTCCTCCATGCTACAATACCAAACTGTCGAGGCAAGATGTGTCTATTGGTGTCATAGTGGTGAGATTGTTCCTTCCAACCTCAATTAGTCAACACTGAGGAAGAGGGGGACAGAAAGAAAATGATCCAGGGGATGGGGAAGATGCTGTAACATGCTGTCCTTTGGACAGGACATGGATGTTGTACACATGAATTCACAGCAGCTGTTACTACTTGCACAAAACCCTCTCTCAAGGTCAAGTTGGTTAAGATTTTCAGCATGGTGGTAGTGGTGGGTCTCCCAAAGCCTCACGCCTCAGTCCTCTTGGTTGGCAATTTCTCTCCCCTTCCCCTCTCCTTACATGCTCCAGCTCAGTCCATGCCCACTCTGGACTCTCAAGATGTCTCTGCTTCTGGCTATGCTCTTTCATATATCTGCAACAAACCTTCTCCTCCACCATGCCTAGGAACAGGCAGGTCCTTTCCTTCCTTCCTTCCTTCCTTCCTTCCTTCCTTCCTTCCTTCCTTC
>JABTXL010012463.1:4011285-4054546 GCA_025134845.1 Neodon shergylaensis
AGAGAGAGAGAGAGAGAGAGAGAGAGAGAGAGAGAGAGAGAGAGAGAGAGAGAGAGTCACATTCATTTTGCAGTCCCAGTGAAACAGTAACAACGAGCTGGGTAATTGAGAACTTAGAGCTCACACCTGAGTCACAATCATAAACTTTAGTTTATATTTAGCAAAAATATTAGCACTCTGAAACCCACCAGACGGCCTGAGGACTTGTTTCTCTCCCTCTGCTGCCAGCATTTCATTAGGGAAAGGGCTTTGGCTCCTATCTATCCTAATGCACAGAGGGAGTCCATTCCCGGCTAGCTCAGTAGATTCTCAGTGTGCTGCCACATCAAAGGGAAGGGAAGCGAGGTAACCATTTCACCTTCCATCCAGGATGGGTCATGAACCCTTGTTGCCTTTATTTTGGTAAATTCTGTTCCTGAAATAAGCGGGAAATTGTTTTACAGGAGAAAAACACAGTGCCTAAACCAAGGCGATCAATGAAAAACTTTAAAAGCTCAAGCATTATATTAAAAGAGTGTCAGTTCATTAAAGTTTTCAAATTGTCGATTTCATTTTTTTGTATTTTTGCTTATTTGTCAAAAGGTACTTTTGACGCTCTGGTCACAGAGCCCTTCCTCCCTCCTACACTCAGGAGAAAACAGCCTTATTTTTCTCACACCTCTCTCCTTTGTTCTCCTCTGATGGATTTCTCCTTCTTCAGAACTGAAAGAAAGCAACAAACACAGTTCCGAAGGAAACAATGGGCTACATATTCAAAGCTTTGTTTCCAAATTACAGCCTTCGTGTTTGATTGAGCTGATTCCATGAAGTGGCAAAAGGCCAGGGCCCTTTGAAAAGCATCTGTAATGAAGCTGAGAAGGGAAGGAAAGCATTAGCAGATCTGCAGACGCACAGGTATATGCTGTGTGAATCATTAGGAGTGGGCATAGGGTACCTACTGCAGTACCAACACACAAAGGGGTACAGAGCATTAATGAACCAATACCCCCGCTGGGCTCAGGGTAAGTAAGTGTAGTTAATGGCTTGGGGAGGACGTTCTGGTGGACCTCCAGTGCATCCAGATCTCGTTCAATGAAGCTTTCTGCCTGTAGTTCCGGGCTAAAGACAGCCCTGAGCTGTCAGCTCCTTCAGACATCGCCTCAGCTGTGGAGAACCGTCCACACAGTTCTCACCACGGTTTCAAGTCCAGGTACCACGTTCTGAGTCCAGAGGACACGATGGGTTACCCCATCATCAGCTCCAGGGCTCATCTAATTGCTTCTGCCAATCTGTTCCGACTCCCCTTTCCTCACAAGTAGACATCAGAACCCCCTCCCCCCAGCAACATTTCATTCTAGCCTCCTGCTCAGTCCCTCAAGGAGAACTCTGCCTGCAAGCGCCATCCTAGTGATGGAAGAATCAGGATATCACGTGGTTATTTTGTTTTTAAAGTTGACATACCATTTTGCAATTTATATAATTTTCTGTTAACAGAAACAAAAGGCTTAGGGAAAACTTATACATTCCCAATAGGAACTCTTGGTATGAATTTTAGTGCTTGAACACTGACCTTCCTGTAACTGGAAATGGTGAGCTGATAAAATTGTGCTTGCAGGATAGAGACTGGGGAGCAAGGCCAACATAGGAAGAGCTGTCTGTCCTTGAAGGACTTGGAGTAAGTCCTTAGCAACCTAAGTAAATATCAATGTCAGAATAATTGAAATGTGATAACACTGCATAACTTAGCTAAAAGAAAAAGATCTTTCCTGAAGTTAATTTTTTCTATTAAAAATATTTACTGGTCTTTCTGTTCTAATATCAAATCTTTTAGATTTCATATTTGAGTATAAAGAAATGACAAAAGACTTATTCACGATAAAGTTCTCAAGATTTCTTTGAACAAGTGACCAATTTATATGCTATGAAAATACTACCATAATAATTTCCTACACACCCCTACAGTGCAACCATGCCACCCCAGGAAAAGTAACACTATCTCAAGGAAGCAGAGACACAGCACACCCCACCTAGATTTTATCTTGCTCCGTTCATAGCTCAAATGGGATCTCATTAAAAGTCCATAGTAACAAAAATTAAGCACCATCTCTTCATACGGTTGGCAGACTCTCTTAGTGAGAATAAGAGTGAAAATTTGGGGAGAACAAGAAATAATTTGGAGGTCACAGGCTACTGCACCAGGAGGGAGGGGGACATGCAGAAGGAAAGGGGGCCCAGCCCTTGCTGTCCGGCACAGTTCCCACCAGTGTAGAGATAACCAAAACAGGATTATGAGGAATTATCCGAGGCCAGGGGTGGAACTGTCTTAGAGTATTTGAAGGAGCAATATTCAGCATTCTCACAGGGCCAGGGATGGTGTGTGCTCCTTCTTGCAAGGATGGAAAACCCAATAATCCATTGCAAAGATGCTGGCGCGGTAGTGGCATGTAGTTAGCCCTTGCCCTCAAGTGTGGGTCAAATCAAATCAAAATCAAGATCCAGCAAGGCCCAGTTTGCTCTTTGTAATTTAAGTACATTGTAGAACGAAATTCAAAATTACTTACAAGGGCATAAAAATGTGGAGCATCCAAGAAAATAAAATCTACAATGATTATCATCTAATCAAAATCGGAAATAACCAAAAGATATCAAAATTGCTACAGCTTTATCGCAGACAGTGGAAATGAATGAAGAGGTGAGCAGAATCATAGAAGACTTCAGAAAGGATGGAACCAAAATCCTGGGCATGGAAAATACATATGTGAGAAGCAACATATTCTGGAATTTCTGGCAAATGGGAGCTTAAAGAAATTACCTAAATACAGAGTAACAGAATCTATGCCAATCAGGGAGCAGAAGAGATCACTCAGTGGTTAAGATGCACACAGTCTTCCAGGGGGCCCAAGTCCATACCCACTACCCAGTGCCTACATCAGGTGCTCATAACTACCTGCGGCTCCAGCTCCAGGGGCCCCAATGGCTCTGGTCCCCGTGGGCGCCAGTACGTGCACACACGCGCGCACACACACACAAACACACACAATTATAAATAAGTATTTTAAAAGAAATTACACAAATCAGCATAGATAAAAATAATTTTAAAATAAAAAACCACTAGTGAGTTAGGGGACACAGCCAATCACCCAAATATATGTTTAATTAAAGTCTCTGAAAGGAAGAGGAAGAAAGCTAGAAATATATTTTTTTAAAGAAATGCTTTTGTCTAGTTTTGATAGACTTTTTAAAAAAATTTTTTTTTGGTTAGGTTCATTCTATGACAATTTCATATGTGTATACAATGCATTCTGATTCCTCTTCCCCTACCCTCTTGTGTCCCTCCCTAACAGAGCTTCTTTAAAATTTGTCTTAATGTCTATTTATAGTTTATGTGGATAGCTGTTTTCTCCGCACGCATGGAGTGCGTTGGACCTGAGGGTATATTCCCTCACCGTGGCAGGCACTACAGAGGTCCCGATGACAGGACATACAGGTGAGCATACACCTGGGACTTCTCGCATCTCAGTGAATCAAGAAGCAGAGAGCTAGAGGTTATTAGGCTCTTTCCTTTTAATGTAGTCTGGAATCCCAGCCTGTGGAGCAATACCAACTCCATTCAGGATGGGTCTTTCTTCCTCCGTGAATCCCTCCTGGAAACTTCCTCCCAGACACACCCAGAACCGTGGCAGCCTTCTAAAGTCTTCTAAATTAACAGTGACGAGCAACCACTGAGGCATGTAAGGGCACCGCCACGTTGCTCAGATGTCGCTAGCCATCAAACTCTACCAGACACCATCTCTCATCCTCCCAAGAAAATTTACTACAAAGTCGTTACGTTTGGGTCCAAAATACGATACTTTTATTAGTTAGGTCTAAATGATGATTTTTTTCAGACATTCATTTTACCTTACATAGAATTTATACCACTAGAAAATAAAATGTATCTTCATGACCCAAGAGATGCCCTATCACATGACAAAAGCATCTGTTCAACTATGTTCATAGCAGCATTATTTGTAATAGCCAGAACCTGGAAACAACCTAGATGCCCTTCAATGGAAGAATGGATGAAGAAAGTGTGGAATATATACACATTAGAGTACTACGCTGCGGTAAAAAACAATGACTTCTCGAATTTTGCATGCAAATGGATGGAAATAGAAAACACTATCCTGAGTGAGGTATCCCAGACCCAAAAAGATGAACATGGGATGTACTCACTCATAATTGGTTTCTAGCCATAAATAATGGTCACGGAGTATATAATTGGTGAACCTAAAGAAGCTAAATTAGAAGGTGAACCCAAAAAAACATATAATTATTTTGATATTTTTGCAACTCTGTGGATGGAATATGTCAGTGGAAACTCTGAGATGATAAAAACTAAATAAAATACAGGCTGTTTCTAGAAGAAAGCCATCAATTATTCAATCCTGCTTCTTCATCATTACTGTCAGGTACCTGGTACGACAATGTGTGTGTGTACATGTATATAGTAAACATACATAGTACCTGGTACTATAAGGATGAATGTATGCATATATAGTGAAATATCTGTGCACACGCACACACATATATACATATATATATATAATTTTATGAGAAAGCTTATGTCTACAGAACTAAATGTATCTTGTGGTAAAACATTTGCCTCACCTAATGTATCCAAAGTTTAAAAGTCAATCCCAAGAACTGAAGAAAAGAGGGAAAGAAAAAATAGAAAGAAAAAGAAGATGATATATGTGGAGAAATGATAAGTTGGATTTCATCAAAACTAATACATTTCCTAGGGTCTTAAGATGAGAAATGGCAATCTGCATACTTGAAAATATTTGCCAGATGGTATCTGATAGACAATTAGTACATGGAATATAAAAAAAACTTTAGGGAATCGACAAAAGACAAAAGTAGACACTGAGCTGAAGACGGGATCCATATGGCAAGGAGGTTGATAGAAAGGCGTTTAGCATCATTAGCCGTTGGAGAAATGCACATTAATACCACGCTGAAGGAGCACTGGTTGAATGTTTGAAACTAAAAATAATTGAAAATGTCCAAGGCTGTGGTAAGAGCTGGGAATCCCAGATCCTTCAGGCATGGATGGTGGTCTCTGAAGAGGAGAGACACTAGGAGAAATGTCACTTTATTAAAGACACAAACATGATGAGTCAACATTTACACACTGGGCAGGTAGCCCAGATAAACGAAGATATTCCCCAACACAGATGGTTACACCAACTTTATTGGTGAGAGGAGGGGGAAAAAAGACCTGGAGGGAAGCCAAAGCCAATGTCTTCCAGTGGGTGAGTGGTTAAACATAAGCTGGTCCACCTATAGCGGTCATAAAATAGACACCAATCTTCAATACCCGCGATGCCCTGAGGTGACTCTCACAGGCACCATGTTGAGGAAACAAGCCTCAAAATAATATATATTATATGATTTTTCTCATACAATAATCACTAACTAAAAAAAAAATACACATATAAGCGTGGAAAACTGATTGGTGATTTTTCACTGTTGGAAGTGGTGCCCAGGCAAAATTTAAATGAGAAAGCAAACCTTATGTGAATCAAGTTTAAAACATCTGAAAATGAAAAGAGATAAAGAGATGATTATTGATATAATGCGGAGTAGATGGTTTGAAAGTGACATAATGCGTTCCTCCTGTTCCTTATGTATCTGTAATGGAGGCTGGGAAGTTCTGAAGGCTGAGGTGAAAAGCATCTGCTAAGGTGAACTTCCTAGTTCATAGAAGGCACCACACCATCTCCTGGGCAATATGCTTATCTCCCTCCAAATATATCAAAAAGGTGACTGAGATGTCACCACAGACCATTGCCAAGACCTAGATGAAACTTGTAAATCTCCTGGAAGCTGTGTGTGTCACCGTGAGACTCAGGATGTTACCAGAGAAGTGCAAAAGCTAAGTGAAATCTTTTGATTGATGTGACTTTCGACTTGCCCATGTTGCATCACAACTGTGACGGAAGCTGGTTTGCCCACACCATGGAATACTACTGAACAATACTCTGTTGGGGACATGGCTGATCCATGGCTCTCTCAGAGGCCCTGAGGAGTGGACAAAGAGAAGGCTACTTCTGTGCCCTTGCCCAGGGGCAGACTTGTCAAGGTTCAGTCTGAGGTTGGGGTCAAGGCTTCGAAGAAGCTCAATTTTCAGCTCAGAGGAACCCGACGTTTTCCCCACCAAAGAGATTGGAATTATTAGTCCCAATGCCACCATATGCTTAATCTGTGAGGCACTGGAGATAGCCTATGTTCTTTTTGGCACAATATTGTTTGATTAGCTTAGTGCTGACTTCATCCCATTACAGACGAGCTTTCTGCTGACTCTGAAAACTGCATATAAGACGCTGTAATTCTTAATAGACTTCTTTGCACGAGCCATCAGCTTGTGCAAGATCTCCTGATCCCAATTTTCTTAGCTTCTTCACTTTCTCAGCACTGGTCCGCTTTTGCTCTCTCAAGAACCAGTCACTGAAGAGTGACTTGGAAGTCCAGGCCAATCAGCAATTGCTGCACACAGCTGGGATGGATGGCCAAGGTCTGGCCATTCTGATGACCATCTGAGCTGATTGATGGCCAGGATTTCCCTCTGGAAAGGAAGCCTTGTATCTATGCTGGGTTCTCCAAGGTTTATGCTACTGACCATGCAATGAGCTCTATGGCGTGGTGGTACCCATCGTTCCGAATGGTTAGGGATCATTCTCAATCAAGACCCCACGTTGTGGGCTGATGGTAAGTTAAGAACATTATAGAGATGATCAACCAGCGATGAGTCTAAGATCTATCTCCACATGGACCATCTAGAAGAGTTTTATTGAACTTGACGTATATTAAATTGGAAGGGAGAGGGGTAGCCCTTGGTATACCCAGGTCTAGAATATTGAGACTCCCACCCTAACTCTAGCTGTATCACTTTGAGCTGAGGCCATACAGTGCAAATGCAATCGTAGTAAAGTGTGTTTTAGGAAGACAGTGTCCATGATATTATATCTCTTTGTCACAGATTGTAACTATACTTTATATTTAAAACCATCAGCCAATGAACAAACATGTCAATGACAATCCACATTGCACACAGTATAAACAGGATCTTGTTCATTTCATGTCATATTGGGTATACATAGTATAGATATTAATAAGGATATTCTTGGTACAAACAGGATGGATGGCTGATAGGGAGGTTTGTAGAGTATCTTTTAGTTTGCCTTCAATACAGTGTTTGGTCTATCTGTAGAAACACTTTGAGGGAATACATTGCATCAGGCTTTAACCATCACCCCTCGAAGAGTAGCGATTCCTAGCATATTCCCATGCTTTCATACTTATTTTCAATGAAGCTCACTCACTGGATAACAGGCCTCTCGAATCTCAACTCAACGACAAAGAGATTCAATTATTACTGTTTTCATATTACCTCTACTTTTTGTCCAATCAATGGTGTGTTTTCTTTCCAAAAGAAAGAGCTATTACTTAAAACTTGGAACTTATTTGTGCTAGATTAATAGGGATTCACTTGGAACTTATTTAATTCAAAATAGGTACAAATGGTTGTTCAGTTATCAATGTGAAAGAGTTGGTGACTTTTAATGCAGGACATTCCTTTCAGTGGCAATTAAACTAAAATGACAGATTAATGATCCTAAAATTATCTATGTTGTTGTCATAGTCATATCTATGGGTTTAATTACAAATTATTATTTTTCATTTGAATATTTTTTCTTTTAGCCATTTTAACTTAATGTTTTGCCAGTGATGGTGGTGCATGCACTTGGGAGGTAGAGGTAGATGGATTTCTGTAAGTTTGAGGCCAGCCTGGTCTACAAGAGCTAGTTCCAGGACAGTCTCCAAAGTTACAGAGAAACCCTCTCTCCAACTTATTTGAGATCCACCTGACTCTGCCTTCCAAGTTCTGGGATTAGAGGCGTGCACCACCTCTGCCCAGTTCATGCTTCTGACTGTCCTGGGGTGATAAAATAATTTTTTTCTGAAAACATGATGAAAAACAACTTAGCTAAAAGCAGGGCTAGTTTCTGACTTACCCGGGACTTTTAATTCTAACATCTTAGAAGGGGGAAAGCCTCCCAGAGAGAAGGATCTTCTGCAACAATCCCCCATGTCTCTGTGAGATGCTAAATAAACAGGAATAAGTGCTATGTTTGGGAGATTTGGTTTCAAACACTTATTTAAATTTTTAAGATTTTCAGCAAAAGAAGGACAGAAAACTGAAGAGAGTTAGGAGAGCAGTTGGTGATCAATTTCACCTGCAGTAAGTTAAGCTTCCCACATCTGTCCTCAATCAAGAAAACGCACCATAGGCTTGCCGACAAGCTAGGCAAGTGGGAGAATTTTCTCAACTGGGGTTCCCTCTTCCAAAATGGACTATAGTTTGTATTAAGTTGACGTATAACATGCCAGCACAGTATGCCTGTGTACTGTGTGCATGCAGTGTTCAAGGAGGCCAAAAGAGGGCACTGGATCCCCTGGAACTGGAGGTCCAGATGGTTGTGAACCTCCATATGGGTTCTAGGAACTGAACCTCAGTCCTCTAGAAGAGCAGCAAGTGTTCTTAACTACTGAGTTATCTCTCCAGTGCCCTACCATATTCATTGATCTTAAAATTAAAAAGAAAGAAGCATCCCTTGAAAGTATATCTGTATTTAACTTTGTCATTGGAGGCATCCATACTCATTTGAAAGTACAGCTGAGGCTGATGAATAGTCATAAGGTAAGGGGAAACTCATTAAGGCTGCAAAGTATGAGTAACCAAATGAAAACCTTGAAGGAAAAACTCAGCAGTGAACTGAAAGACACAAAAAACTTGTTTAACAGAAGGTCCAACAGAGTGTGAGGGAAATGTTGTTTGGGAAAACAGGGCTATAAAAATGCTCAGAGAAAGAAAGAGCTGAAATGGTTAGAAAACACATTAAAAAGAAGAATTAAAGAATATTAGTAACTTGTCGTGGAGTACAAAAGCCTGGACACCAACATTTTGTTACTTTAATGGAGAAAGAAATAATGATACAAAATGATATACGAAGACATAATAGCTCTGAGTTTTAAAATACACTGAAACGCATCAAATCACGCTATAAAGTGTTCTATGAATTAAGCAGGAGAAATACAAGACATGTTATTTTATAATAGAAATAAAATGTTGGGAGCTGGAGAGAATGCTCAGCTGTTCTTGCAGAGACCTGGGTTCAGTTCCAGCACCTACATGATGGATTGCTTACAACTGTTTGTAATTCCAGTTCCAGGGGCATCTGGTACCCTCTTCTGGCCTCTGAGGGCACCACATGCCCATGGTGCTCAGATATACAGACAGCAAAACTCACAGGCATAAAACTTTTTTAAAAACTAAATAAAATTAGGCTGGATATGGAGGTCCAAGCATTTACTTCCAGCTTTTGGGAAGCAGAGGCAAGCAGATCCCTCTCTGTGAGTTGGAGGCCATCCTGACCGACAAAATGAGTTCCCAAACAGTCAGAACTACGTAGTGGGACCCTGCCTCAAAAAACAACAACAAACAAAAAACACCAAGTGAAACACTAACAGAAAACATTTAAAACAACAAAGTAAAGATAAAAACTACTAAAAATAGATAATTCAAAATTACAGCTGGCTTCTCAACAGAAATGACTGAATTAAGTATGAATTGAATTCCATAAAAGTGTGAAAAAGAAATGAGTTTCCAATCCATGACATTCTAGCAGATTGAAATAACTTTAAACATGAGAGAAAACATTTTAAAAAGTCAACAATCAAAACCAGAAAGTTCATTGTCAGCATATACTAAAAGATACACAAAAGAGAACACTTGAACCCCCAGCAGGGCCAGATAAAGCAGGGAACAATGGGTGTCCGGAAAGAAGGAATGACGCCATCACAACAACCAAAAACAAAAGCTAAATTGCAAGCAAAATACATTAATAATTGCTTTTTTTCTTTTTAAATATTCATTTATTCATTTTATGTGTGTGTGCACAGCATGCATGCAGGAGCCTATGGAGGTCAGAAGAGGGCGCCAGAGCACCTGAGTCTGGAGTTACAGGCAGTTCAGCTGCTAATGTAGGTGCTGGGCACTGAGACCCTTGGCAAGAACAGCCAGTGCTCTAACCCACTGTGCCATCTCTCTGGCATCCATAATTGTTTTTCAAAAACTAAAACAAACCTGTCAAGTTCAGCCTTTGTCCACCATATAAAATACACATGGATGCTCAACATAGAAAATGTATTCTCCAAAAGATAAATATATTATTCTTCTAATTTATTTTATCTATTCTGGAATGATGGTAAAGAGAAAATAGCTCATTAAACAGATACATATCCTAGATTGGTTAATCTTACATTTACACTTCAAATAATTACCAAACACTCAAAGTGTTGCTAAGGGTGTCCAGGGAATAAGTTAAATGTATTTATTGGATATGTAGAAATTAAACTTTTAAACTTGTAAAAATAAACTATCACCTATGATCAATAGCATCAACAATACGTTAGCATCAGTAATCTCCCAGGATGACCTTACAACAATTTCCCGAGAGTTCAAGTGCATAAAGCTGCATCACATCACATACATGGAAAGGCCTGACATGGTGGGGGAGGGAGCAGGGAGTAGCAGCTCTGCTGGCAGCTCTACCTGCTGCTCTCTAAGCAACTAAATCCCAGGCTAGAAAACCAAACCTCCCCATCTATAGGCAGAGGGCACACAGAGAATATCCAACAGTGTCCAACGTTACGGACAAATCAACCCTTTGAACGGCACTGTCTCTGATTCATTGGATGCTTATTTCACTATTACTAAAATCGTCCACCTGAATTCCACACAGCCCAAGAGCTCTTATACGAGGAAAAGAGTGCAATCTGCTTCATGAATAGAACTAATCAATCCCTTTCAATATTTGACTCATAATCTTATTCTATGTATAAAGTGGGAGGAGCTTATCCTGCCTCTAGATCTATCTAAGAAAGTAACCCACACCCTGAAAAACTTCCTCTAAAGAAACGGAAACAAGTCCTGCTCTGGTTCCAGATATATCTATGTTCCCCAATAATGGATCATTTCAAACACTCAATTTGTTTAGGTTTTTCTCAATGGATTGCACGTTTTCTTTGCATATATATATGTATATATATATATTAATCAGAGACTAAGACACTATAATTTTCAACGAGTCTTCTGTATTTTGTGGGTAATGATGGCCATTAACCCAAAAGGGAGCAACTTTCTGCATATAATTGTGCAAAATTTTCAACCACAGCAACGCAAAACCCAAAAGGAAAGCACTTGAGAGTTTTATCCAATGACGTTTTAAGTTCTGGCTTAGTGTTTGGTTCACTGCAAAGCCCGAGCAGAGAGCAAGGTGGCTCTTCCTTTTCAGGCTGATGCTACTGATGTTTTCACATGACGGAAAGATATTTATCATAAGCACCGTCATAATGAAATGCCTTTTCATTATAGCATCTTTTATTCCTGAAAGGGCAAAATCATTTGCTGGCTCACTTTGTTCCAGGAGCGTGCCGGAGTGCTAACTGAAAACGCAGCTCGGCTCTCCAAGCGCCAGCGCACTGCAAATCAAAACCTTAAGCTGTGAGGTTAAAATGAACCTGATAAACAAATAAGCCCTTCCTCTCTGCCAACATTTCCATTTTACACAGCACAGACAGAGAGGTCGAGCTGTAAGTGTTCCCTCTCCTTAATTTTAGAGGTCCTCAGAGCCTCCCTTACAGGTAACACTCTGATCACGCTGTACACATCACAGAGGAGAAAAATTCTGGCAAAGTATAAGCAGGCTCCTATTCTTCATTATTTAAAAAAGAAATCCATTCAGTATATGCTTTTTAATGTTTTATTCAATAAATTTATTGTATGCGTTTATGTGTGTTTCTTAGCACACACACCACGACATGTATGTAGACGTCAGAGGGTAGCTACTGGAGTCGGCTCCCTCCTCCTACCATGTGGGTCCCAGGGAGATAACTGAGGTCATCAGCTTGATGACGAGCGCCTTGATCTGCAGAGCCTATCTCACCAACATTACTTATTTAACAATACACATACATGTGTATGCACACACAAGTGCATTAATATACGGTATGTGCATACGTGTATACATTTCTGCATGTATTGGGCGAGAGGTGAAATTCAGCATGGCCCGGATGTGCTTATCTAACTACTATGGCTGCAGCAAAGCATTCAATGTGTGCCTTTCAGGATGGTCCTTGGGATATCACCTCTTCTCTTCAGCACAAACAATGCTTTTGCCTGGTAGGATGCTCACCGTGGCAACAATAGGTAAGCCACAATGAGTTCTTCCCCCTGTGGTTGCTGTGCAAACACTAAGCCTCTTGCCTCATCTTTCCGTTGTATTTTTGAGAATTCATACTGGTATTGTGGCCAGTTACTAAAGACAAATGCTTTAAAAGAAAGAGGTTGAGTAGAGCAACAGAGAAAAGACAAAAATCAATCCTTACATACTGATTTATTTGACTCATCAAAAAAATTAATAAATATTGAGCAGCCTAACCCACTGATTCTGAAGGAAATAACTTTTGATTTGTAGTTTCCAAAGTTCAATGATACACAGCAAAAAAAAGACCAAAAGCAAAACAAAACTTATGCCACCTACAATGGATCATCATGGTCTGTCAAATTTGATCATGAACTTTCAACTTAATTTGCTAAATATAATCACGGATGGAGGCTAGGGCTTCTTTTGGTTCAGCATGCATTCCTGGGAAAGAGCTGTGTCTGGGCTCTCTCACGTCTGACTTCTCCCTTCAGAACACAGTGGACGGGAAAACATTTGGAATGCCAGCATGGCAGCTTTTAAATCAAAGCGGCTACTGATGGGCTATAGGAGTCCCGTGATGGTGGCCTCTCCGCAACAATAGGAGACTGAATGCCAGATCTGTCGAATGACAACTGGAAGACTATGTGTTAATGTAAGAAACTGCGTCGCATTCACCACACGTGTATGTAAGGGGAATATTATTATAAGTGGGCTTCATTAAACAAGCATGCTCCAAGTCATCTGTCACAGGTATGACATTATGAAAATATGAAAAATGAACTCTGCACAACTGCAAAAGCATAATATCTATAGAAACCTTATTCTGTGGCAGACTCACAGGGTTGTAAACATCATTTTCACTTTTAAAGGTGTTTACTGTCTAGCCCCAAAGACAGGCCTTTATGCACCCGCAAGGCAGATCTAACAAGCTTTGCCTGTGTTTATACTTGAGACATCAGGACAAAACTTTCCAGAGAAGGTGAGAAGGGCTCTGGGCGTAAACAAGGCTTTAGCAATGGGAGACAAGTCTGCCAGGGAACAAAAGGGAAAAAGGTATTCCAGGCATGGGGAACTCTGCCTAAAAATCCAGGAACCCAGGAGCCACCCATCGGCCTACCCAACTGTCCATTTACAAATAGGCAGTAAATGTATATGTGTGTGGGGGGGTAGTAGTTCAGAGTTAAGTGTCATGTTAATATTGTGTACATTCAACAATGTTGTCTTTCAGGGCAATGTCAATAGATTCTGTATATAATGTTTTCATTTCGAATGCACGTATCCACTTAAAAACAACCATGTCATAGGCACTAAAATGTCTTACCAAGGGTCATGAAATCATTAGTTAAAATTTCAAAAATAATGAAGATGAAGCCACTTGTCTTAACACTTTATATAACACCGACAAAGGGAATATAAATCTAACATGCCTCACCTTGACAGGTTTTCCACAAGGGGTGTTATCGATAGCTATAGATGTGGTGAGGTTTGAATGTAAGGAGCTCTTGTCTCGTGGCTTCTTAATGGAAAATGTGTAATCTTGAATTTTATTCGTTAAGGACTTGTTCTTCTTCGTGTGTATTGCATGTAGACTGAGGAATACGACTAGAAGCAGGGTGCCTGGGCGAGGTCTGTGGCTGGGCCGGAGCATGAGGATTACATGTGCAAAGCCCTGGGGTCAGTGTCCAGCCCAGAAGGGCAACAGGGCAGCCTGTGTGAGCCCAGCAGCTCAGTTCCTGCTGTTTCAAGGCTGTTGTTTCTAATTCTGTCCCCATGAAAGGAACAGACATCTTATTCCCATGTTATAGTATTTGGAAACTTAAAAGAAATAAATAGTTGGAAAAATACAATTCACTTTTAGGAAATAAGAACGTAATTCTTTATTTTTCAGGGATGTTTTGTTGTTGTTTATTTCCTTTGGGTTTTTTTTTATTTTATTTGGGTTGTTTTGTTTTGTTTTGTTTTCCACCAGCTAGCCCTCTGCAGCCCAGGCTGCTCTTGAACTCAAGACCCTCCTGCCTCAGCCTCCAAAGTGCTTAGATGACAAACAGGCAGGTATTCATAAGGGTTGTTTTTTTTTTCCAACACACTGATTCACCATAGAGTTAAACTATGGTGTTTGATCAGTTCACCTTTTCCAAATCGCTGAAACATGATCGCACTTCAAAGTCCAAGCAGAAGGGATGATAATGAGTGACTGGCACAGGTTGGTGCCCAGAAATATCGGCCCCTCCCTTCTTTGTCTCTCCTGTCCTCTGTCTTCAGTAAAAGCCAACTTTGCCTGCTACTGGTTCAAAGAAGTTAGGGTAACTTCGTCAACATATTTTGAAAAGATAAGAGCAGACTACAGACAGTGTTTAATTAATATCTATCATGAATTATACTGCACTTATTATTTCTCAGAGAGAATGCTTTGTGCTAGATAAAAGCATATTTTTATATTAGACTCTAAATTAATTTATATTGATTCTAGTTTGGAGCATAAGACTATGCCCATGTAAACTCTGTCATATCTTAGGAGCTATCATTTGAGACACTGTTGTATTGTGCACAAACTAATGTCAAACTATGTAACATCTGACAACAGTAATTGATCAAGTAGTTGGACTGCCATCTTTCCTATCCTACTTAAGTTGAACTTTCAGACACATCACAGGGATGTTTAAAAGGTTTCAATACTTCATCGCATTTGCCAAATAGTTCATGGAATGAGATCACTTCAAGTTAACATATTTTCAATAAAAGTATCTTTCCCTTTTAGTTTCCCAGATGACTTTCTGCCTAAATATCTTTCTCTGTCCCTCGGGTATTTTGTTGTTGCCATGGCTATTGTATGAAAGCTCTCCACGATCAGGTCTGGATTGGTGTTCATTTAGAAAGCGCAGCTATGCTGTGTCTGTCTCTGCTTTAAAAAAAAAAATCCTCAGCTCTCCCGAAATGTCGAAGCTGTGTATCAGGAAATGTGAGAAACAGAAAAGTTCAGGAGGACAACAAAGCCATTACTACAACGAGATGGAGATAAACATCCAAGCACAGTTGGGTTAAAGTGGATGCTTATTGGTGGGAGGGAATGGGCAGAGCACAGCCAGTGTTTTCACTTTGGGTTGTCTCAACTTCAGTTTTCATGAGAGTCATGTTAATAAAAGCTCATGGTGTTTGATGGGCATTCAATAAGTCAGTGACGCCAGTTTCTAATTAGCCCAGACAACGCCACGATTGAGGAAGGCAAGATGTACGCTGGAATCTGATCTCCTAACTGGCGTTGATGATTTTAGGAGGAAATGTAACAGTCTGTTACTCGCCGTTCACCCAGTTTGTTTAAAAAAAAAAAGAATATATGTGATATTTCCAAAAGAAAATTCAGCCATACATTGTGGTCCTGGTGACTGCTCTGGCATTCTTATGTGTCCATCTTCAATTACAAATCTGATTTCCCTGAGCATTGCTGTTTAAAAGTTTATTATTGAACATATGTATGCCTGTGTTTATCTTGGCCCTCGTATATGCACTATGTAGAAAAGGGACCTCATTTTAATCTTCAGTCGATAAATAGAATGTTAATTTGTTGAATTGACACAAGCCATTCTGGAGATTAAATGTGTGGGAATTAAAAATAGAGTGTTTCTAAAAACACAGAGATTTGATTTTAATTCAGAGAGTCAGCAAGCAGAGACTCTTAAAGGGACTGTAGCTCTCCAGACACTGATGGGTTTCAAATAAAGTAAGTTGATAGTATTGTCCTGGACGATCAGAAATGTTTACTATTTTGTGTCATAAAAAATAATGATTGTACCAAAAATACAATGACTGTGTATAGTTTCTGCTTGTCACCTTCGGTTCAGGAACAGCGATGTTTAAGGGTGATTATTTCAAGTAAAGTTTTAATGCCATGCACTTCATGCACATATCAGTAGACATGGTCATTGAGAGCTGACAAACAGTCCTTCTGCCTTTTACATCCATCATAGCCTGAGACGACACAGTAGTCTATAAGCCGTGAGTTGCTGCTTAGAGCTGACTGTGCTCTGTCCTCTGGATGAGGGTCTTTAGCTCTTTGGATGGATGTGGTTCTCTGAGTTTGAAGTATATACACTAAACAAGATTCACTAAACAGAAGGGGTAAGCAGACAGCTTCTGGGATTTCCAATCTCCATAAAGTATGAACCGACTCAGGCTCTATTCTGCGGAAAGCTATTTGGCCTGTTACTATTTTGATAATGAAAAGAGCCAGCTTACACAGTTCGATCTTGGCCTTCTAGAAACAAATGCAACACACGAATAAACAATGTAAGATTGTAAATCTAGTTCCTCCCGTATCTTTGAGAATGGCTATAAAGAGGAAAGCTGAAATGTCCGTCATTTCTTAAGATCGGAGATTTTCACAAAGGCCGTCCATACTTGACAGGTTTGGCTAAAGAGGTGTTTGCTTTCTGGCCAGCCTAAACAGCTGATGCTCGGATAAAATGTGCATGTTCCTTTCCAGATCTAGCTGATAAACTTCTCAAAGTTCACACGTGCGCATCTTCTCATCATAATACATCCACTCAAAGGATATGAGAAACTCGGATGTATCCCTCTCACTGGCAACCTGTGTGTTTCCTGACTCTTTGCCTTTCTTGGCATAAGTCTATCCTCCCTCCGGCCAGGCAGACTAGACATTCCATCAACGTTCAGGGAAGGTAGAGCTGCACACTACGGTTGTACCCAGAAACCATACCAGTGCATTCTCTCGCTACCTGTCCTACCCTTTATTAGTCGAAGATATCCACAAATCCTTTGGTAAATGCCCATTTACCTCGCCCTCTTGGACTGACTGATCTCAGTAAACAACCGCACTATTAGCAGAGATCATGGAGAGCTTCATTCACTTCAGCCACGTCAAACCCAATTTTGATCCTAATTCTGAATTTCGGACAGAATTACGCTTATGTCTTACTATGCTATCTCTCTTAAATACTTGATGTTTCCTGGTTTACTGTCCAGAGGAACAGAAGTAGGCGTCACAAATATAACTTTAAATAGCAAATCGTAACACGGTTAACATAGCCACCAACTCCTACTCTCGGTGTCTGAGTCTTTAAAAGAAAATCCTCTGCTAAATCTTTTATTCTCCTTAAAGAATGTTTAGGAGCTTTGCATTGTGATAACTACGATAGAAAAGCCAGCAATTCTATGAGCCTCGGTGGTTTATTTTATCTCAGTTTTACAAGACTGTTCTAAATTTCATTTTAAAGGTACAGTGCAGGCTTCTCCTCCCTGTTTCCATTCCTTTGGCTTGGTCGCTTGCTCCGTAAGTAACTCGCTAGCATTTTATAGCAGCGGAATTTAACTGGTAGTGCTCCCCTGAGAAATCGTGTCTACAGGGACACACCACAGTGGCAGGAGAACACTGGACACAGTGACGAGGTTTTCGGTTCCTCGGACCAGCTCTCCCTAACCCTTCCCCCCACCCCACCCCGTTGTCACAAAAGACAGCTGGAAACAACAAGTTGCGCTCTGGAGCCAAGCAATCTACTCAGGTAGCAAGCAGGGTCCCTGGATCAGTTGGAGTCTCGGTTGCCAGGAGAACTAGGAATCACCAAACCTGGTCCAACCACATGCGTAAAAAGTGCTTTTGCTGCCTGACAGAAGGAAAATGACGCAGAGGGGAATGGACCCACAGAACAGCAATTGCCGTACTCCCTTCCTGCCCTCTGTCTCGGTGCCTGCTGGAGAGCCCGAGGGTTCACCGTATGTGCCCAAGGACCGTGCCATTTCAATCCTCTCCTAACACTTGGAAGGTAGAACACAAGCACCAAGCTCCCTAGCACCGCGGGCCGAGAGGCTGATCCTTTGTTTACCATGTAAGTCACACCAGGGGTTCGCTCCTCGCCCTCACCCACTCCTGCCTTACAACGCGATGCAGAGAGAACCTGGGAGCGCCCCCAAACTCCCCTTCAACCCGGATCACCCAAAAGAAAGCTTCGCAAAAAGCTTTCCCCGAACGTTAAAAAGCAACCAAGCTGCTGCACCCTAGTGACTGTAACCCCTAAGGGATGCCCGCCTCCCGGGAGGGAGCCTGCTTCCCAGGAGGCTTGGGAAACTTAACTGGTATCCCAGTTGCGTGGCCAATGTCTGGAGCGCGGAAGCTGCACCCTCTCTTACCTGCAAAGTTGCAATCCGGTGGCTGAAGTGACAGAGGTGGGCTCGGCTGGCGCGCGGCACCAGTGTTGCGCCCCGTGATAGCTCAGCCGGTCAGTTCCGATGGGGTTTTTCGTAGTCGCTGCCGAGTTTTGGAGCATTCCAAGGGGAAAAAAACCCGCACGAAGTCGGAGCCCACGCAGCTGGCACGGAACTGGGCGGAGTGAGGATGCTTGAGAGCCAGAGCAGGGGCGCGGGGGAGGGGCGGCCCGGGAGGAGGCGGGGTGCCCAAGACTACAGCCTCATCCGCCCGGCTCTGATGCTCTGCCCCTCACCCCCACCCAGACAAAGTTGCGTTCCCAAGGGGGCCACAGAGCAGCCTGAAGGACCGCCCCCACCCACCCTGGGTCGGCCCGACTGCCGCGGATGTGCATCCCACGCACCTCTCCAAGAGCGGGTGGCAAGGACCCACACACCGCGACGCGCCACTCCGGGAGCATCGCTCTAGGTCAGCCAGTGGGCAGGGTGACCGGCCCCATTCCCTCTGTCACCCAGCTAAATCGGTGGCCAGGACAGACCTCTAGGTCTTGTATGCCTGGCAGACACGAGTTTGGGTTTAAGTGGTGCCCCGCAGGGGTGCAGAACTTCAATTAGCAACCCGACCCAAATCTGGAAAGCTCTGTTCCCACCGTAGTAAACAAATACCCATGCCGCGGGTCAACCGGTGGAGCAAATTATTTATCAACCCCCTACCCAGCCCCTGCAACTCTGGTCGCTGCCCTGAGCTTCTGGCACCCCCTCTCCTGTCCTCAAGGTGTCACACTTCCCTTGCTAGTTAGTGCAGGGATGTGACTTGCCACTACTGTGTCAACAATCCAGACAGTGCCAATAAATAAATGATAAGCCACAGCGTCCCATCCACTCCTGCCCCGCTCTCTCTAAACAGCTGGCACAGGCACTCAGCACGTTTTCCAGATACTTAATCCCAAATCATGTAGCAGCCTGGGACCTGGAGGTCCCAGCGGCTGCAGGTGCTGGTGCGGGTGCATGAGTCCCTGGACTTAGCCTATCTAACTTCTATCTGGAGATCTCAAGATACAGATTATCTTTTGGTCAGTCTGTGTAGTGTTCACACACAAAAATAAGATCAAAGTAAAGAGGTGGGAAATTACCTGTAGTTTACCACACTTAAGGGACCGATCATTGATTGGTCATGACCTCAAGACTAAGGGAAAATCTTGACAGTGCATTTGTAAAACAACAGCAGCCTCCTCCCTGCTTCTAGGTTTCTGTCTTTTAGGGACTTGCAGTGAGCTCCCCCCTGGACTGTGGCTTCCCAGCGGTAAGCATTTCCTTTTCATTCACTCCCATTCCGTGTCTCTGAAGTTCAGATGAGTGGAGGATTTTGGGGGGGTTGTTTTGTAAAGGATAATTACAGAGCGAGGAGCATTTGCTGGCTTACTCATTGGAATGAAGGGCCGGGTGTTTTGTTTTGTTTTTCTTTTCAAAATGCTCTTCGTAACTGTCAATCATTCTTTCTCCCTAGCTAACTGCTCTGCTCATGGGTCAGCATGACCCCTATTCTGGTCTTGAGGGAACACAGCCCACAGGCCATCCCACAAAATACCGAGGACTTTATAACATACTAAACAAACCTGTACCAGAAAACCAGATGAACAACAGAATAATTCCCTTCCTTCCCTGAATCCCTTTCACAGTTTGTCACAAAGATGTGTCAACATTTCCAGGTAGTTTTCTTTTATTAGCATTAAACACCGGGTTTTATATCATATGCAAAAAACATATATCTATAGACATGCCAATGAACTTGACATTTTGTATCGAACAAGAAAAGGAAAACAGAGAGAGAGAGAAAGAGAGAGAAAGAGAGAGAGAGAGAGATCTGCTTTTTGTGGTACAACCGAAATTATTTTTTTTTAATTTTTCATGAAACCTGTTTTCTCAATGCTCAATCAATGTACAAAAATCAAAAGTGAAGCTGACAATGGTTGGGGAAATGTTTCAGCTAAAACTAAGTCCTAAGGGCTGTGATGAGTGTCGGCCCTTATGACATCTTTAAAGATACTTCAGGAAAAAAAAATACGAATTGAGGACAAGACTTTCGACCACCTGTACACCCCTCTCGGGTTCTTCTTCATAGGAGAATTTTTATCACGATATCAGAGGCAGACATTTTACTAGTCATCCCTAATTTGTTATTTCTCCCAGAAGAAAGATGACCGTGAGTCCACAATAAAAACAAAATAGAAAAAAGAAAGAAGAGAAAAACCACAATAATCACAAACCGCACACAGTGCTGATCTTAGTGGGCTGTGTTCCCCTGGATGGAAAAGCCATTGATTACAAACCCTCCTCCTCAGCTGCATGGGTGATTATTGATTAGGGAGCTCATGACACACAAATGATCAGCAATTATACAACAACGACAACAACAACAAAAAACCCTACAAACTGAAGTCTATTTAAGCAGTCTGGTGAGACGAATATCATCAGCACTCTATTGACTTTGTTCCCTTACAGATAGTGTGTTATCATTTGAGAAAACTGTAAGTTTCTACAATTCAGCTTGGCGAGGCCAAAGAAATTTACACTCAAATGGATTTGCTTATTTAGAATTTAGTTTTATGCTGGAAGCAAAGACCTGTATTTTGAAATCTGTATTTTGTTTACAGCCATCCTAAGTTCACAAGTAAGATATTCACCTTTGCAGGGCAAGTTCGGGACCTAGGACATTAGCCTAGTGAGACTTGCAGACACTAGGCTTTTAGAAACAGTTAGCATTTTCCTTTGTTAGTCAACAATCACAGACTCTCAGTATTTACTTATCAGCTAGGGATGTTTCCAGGCCTGAATTCCACCAGACCTGACACCCCTTCCCTCCCCATTACCTGTTTGCTATATAACAGCTTCTGAGAATTAATAAAACGCCGTTTGATCAGAAATACTGTCTTGCCTTCGTTTCTTGTATCTCTGGCTCTTCCATTTCTCTCCCCTAGGTTTATCAGGGACCCCCGTTCATATCCCGCTGGCTGGGATAGTTCTAATGTTTGATTAAAAAATACAAGAAAGTACCCTTGTTTTCAAATTAGCAACAGAAAGTAGACCAAGCAATGATGATAGTGTTAGGACAATCATCTATGTACTGAGAGCAACAATTAATAAACGGGGACTTCTAAAACTGAGAAGCTATTGTAAAGCAAAGGACATGGTCAACAAGACAAAACGACAACCTACAGAATGGGAAAAGATCTTCACCAACCCCACATCAGACAGAGGACTTACCTCCAAAATATACAAAGAACTCAAGAAACTGGTCATCAAAAGAACAAATAATCCAATTAAAAAAAATGGAGTACAGACCTAAACAGAGAACTCTGAACAGAGGAATCTAAAATGACTGAAAGACACTTAAGGAAATGTTCAAGATCTTTAGCCATCAGAGAAATGCAAATCAAAACAACTCTGAGATTCCATCTTATACCTGTAAGAATGGCCAAGATCAAAAACATGGATGACAACTTATGCTGGTTAGGATGTGGGGTAACGTGAACACTCCTCCATTACTGGTGGGAGTGCCAACTGGTACAACCACTTTGGAAGTCAGCGAAGCAATTTCTCAGAAAATTAGGAAACAAGCTACCTCAGGACACAGCAATACCACTTTTGGTTATATACCCAAAGAACACTCAATTGTACCACAAGGATATGTGCTCAGCTATGTTCATAGTAGCATTATTTGTAATAGACAGAACCTGGAAACAACCTAAATGCCTCTTGACCAAAGAAGGGATAAAGAAGATATAGTACATTTACACAATGAAGTACAACACAGTGGGGAAAAAAATCACATCTTAAAATTTGCAGACAAATAGATAGATCTAGAAAACTCCATACTGAGTGAGGTAACTCAGACCCAGAAAGACAAATATAGTATGTATTCACTCATAAGTAATTTTTAGACACAAAGCAAAAAAAAAAAACAGCCTACAATTTACAATCCCAGAGAACCTAGACAAATAAAGGAGGATCCTAAGAGAGACATACATGGATCTAATCTACATGGGAAGTAGAAAAAGACAAGATCTCCTGAGTAAATTGGGAGCATGGGGACCATGGCATGGGGGGGGGGGAGAAAAGCAGAGAAAAATGTAAAGCTCAATAAGAAGAAGAATAAAGGACAACCGTCTACAGTGCCTAATCTCTGTTAAAGGAGTTCATGAAATTGGGATCTCCATTGTTTGAGGACCTAAAATTTTAACCTCTAAAGCCCTTGTTTTCTCTTTAGGAACTCAAATGCAGAATGGGTGAACTTCTTTCTTTCAAAAAGTGGAAGAAGGAGGCAAAACCACGACGTTGATTTTTGGAAATTTTACTTCCGCTAAGGACCGTTGTCTTGATTTTCCCTGCTGGTGAGTCATGCATGAGGAATTGCCATCATCATGCATGTGATGGCTGCGTTTCCTGATCACATACATAATCCTGTGGTAAGATGCCAAATGTTCTTCCAGAAATGGTTGTTATAAATCATTATCGAATTCTATGAAGTAACACTGTTTAAGTCATGGCAATGCAAACTGTTTTAATACTTTTCTTCCCTGTGAGTTGTCAAATGATGTGAGAATTCATTTCTTTAATATTAGCTGTGATGTTTGCCTATGTGTATATAGGTATACCCCATGAGTACTTGGTGCCTGAGAAAGTCAGAAGGGGGTAGTGGGTCCCCTGGAACTGAGATATAGGCAGTTGTGAGTCACCCCATAGGTACTGGGAATAGAACCCAGGTCCTCTGAAAGAGCAGCCTCACTCTTACCACCGAGTCACCTCTCCGGCCCCTGTGTGTATGTGCCTCTGACTGTCATTTTTCAGGTGCATTTCTCCTAAGGGAGCCAAGGGTCAACATGCAGGAATACCACCTAGAGAGTTTGTTTGGTGGGGGGAGGCATGGGAACCCTAGCCCACAGAGCATGTACTTACTATGTGTTCCCTGTTGTTTTTCATTTACTTTCATAGATTATGTATTTGAGGGAAAGGAATGCATTTCTGTTTATTGCATTGATTATCAAAAAAGGAGAGCTATATTTTAATCTTAAAACCTTTGTTCCTGTTTGAGAATCTATACTCAATCTAAATGCTTAGTAAATTCTAATGCTATTCCTCTGCTCCATCTTGATAGCTCTTAATACATTAATGTAGTAATACTTTCCTATATTTATTTATTTTAATGAGGCTCTGCAGACCTTCAGGGGGAATCATTGGTCGCCATCTCATCGCAGCCTCCTGATTCAACCCTTGTGTTTCCTTCAAGAATTCTATTTGAAATGCAAACACCCCATCAGGCCTGTTCTCCATTCCACCCTTATTACCTGTTCTCTGCACAAACTTCTGTTTGTTTATGGTCTAGAGATTGCAATATCCACCTAGACGTGGAATGGAAGTATGTATTAGAGTATGGAAGAACCAAAGGGAGATATTTCCTGAGGATACTGGGTATATTGTAAGAGAGATGAAGTGTTCTCTTTCTAATAAGAAATCAGGACTTGTCCACTGCCATCAGGAGCACTCACTTCCACAGTCCCTATATTGATGCATTGGGCTAGATTAGCTTAGTTGGACAAACCTTTTTGCATTCTCTGATAAAGCAATGGTGAAACCTGCATATGCTAATTATTTACATAAACAGTAACACTGAAGAAGCCTCTCTCTGATGCAGATTTGTAGAAACTGGGAAGAAACCATAAGAATACTATTAAGACATGATGTTTTAAGACGGGGCATTTTATCTGAATTAATTATGAGACCATAATTGATTTTTAAGGAAAAAAACTATTATTGTTTAAAGGAAATTATTCCCCTTGCCAATTGTTTGTCACGGTTTATTTGATTCTGTCCTCATGTCTTTGTTGGAGGAGTTCTAGAATAAAAGCATGCTAAATAACTGCTTAACGCGGTTGAGTAGGCAGTGGAGTACATTGGTAAAGGCAGCTGTGCTACAGGTAGATGGGATTGGAATTGTAGCCTTGCAACTGGCAGGGGTGTGTGAGTTCACACATGCTGCAAGCATAAGCTTTCTATCTCGGTGTATTCATTTCTCATAAGACTATCTCTTTAATATGATTGTTATGGAAATTACACAAATACATGCAAATCGGTGGATATGCACTGCTGTAGTCGCAGCCTGAGAGTCTAACAGGCAGTTTTTGAAATGTTCATGTTACTATGCACGTAGTTTCTGGTCTTTCAGAGGGTGACGATGTTTCTTTAAAATGTTATCCAAAGGTATGGCCTGTTCAAAAATTTAAGACTCATTTTGGTTGAGTCTTCACAATCTGTCAGTCCAGAACAGTGGAGTGAAGATTTCCATCCCCTCCCCCCATGAGTTTAAGCAGAGAGAGGAACAAATTCAAGGAGCTCCAAGCTGCCCAAGCAATTCAGCCCTGTGCCATATTCTCCTAACTGTGCTGAGAGAGCAGGCTCCCACTGTGCAATCAGCAAGGTCAAATCAGGGGACGTGCTGGGAGAAAGGAGGCTGAATTCTCCATCCTTAATTCACTTGCGACTATCATTGGGGCTTCAACATTTGCATATACATTTGTCCCGAGAATAAAGAAAGTCGGGTCTTATCTTTCAAGAGTTCTTGGTCCTGCAAGGATTTTTCATTTTGTTTCCAGGTCTTTGATTTTCTGCAGCGTCCACAGCGCTTGTGCTGTAGGATTAAAATAGCAGGTTCAAATTTTGACTTTGCCCCTTTCTATAAAAGTGACCTTGGACTTGAACTAGTGTATGACTTGCAGCTTTCAGTTTTCCAAATGACTCTGTAAACTTGCCTGGAAAATCTCAAAAAGAAATCTGACCTTGGCTGTAATTTATAGACCTGAATACGGTAGTTTCCACACGAGCAGAGCTCATCTTTCAATAAAGAAACCTAATGAAAATGAGTCAAGTATTTGCAAAAAGGGGTGTGTCCATATTTCTCTGTGGGTTGAGGAAAACATACAGCTAACTGTTGACAGTGTCACTGAAGTCCCTCTGGTGTCACATGTGTCTACATGTGTGGGGCAAACCTGTTCTGCATAATGGAATCAGATGTCTCCTTTGTTTCCAGACTGAAAAGCACAGAATTCCTCCCTGACAACTGAGCGTGCTTATACAGGAGGACCTCTCAGCAGCGTGAATGCGTCACAGGGCTCTCAAACGAACTTCAGTTTCTATCTGAGCTGATGAAGATGCTCTTTAATGACACTCATCTGTGATGCACCCATCTGAGTTTCCCAACCATTTCCTGACTTTAAAAGCTCAAAATTCTGTAGCCCTTGAGCTGAAAAGACAGCTCAAGCAGTGCCTACGAGCATCTACTGCTCTTGTAGAGGACCTGAGTTCTAGTCCCAGTACCCATGCCACGCAGCTCACAACTGCTTATAACTCCAGCTCCAGGTATCCAAGGCCTTCTTCAGGCCTCTGCAAGCACCCACACAGAAAGTCCTTGTCTTCAGCAAATGAGGATAACTGGGCACCTTGCTTTTCTGTCAACAACCCCATCCTAAATGCTCTCCTTCAGCACCTGTTTAATTCCTGTAAAGTCGCTTTAATTACAGCAGCTTGAAGGTCTTTAACTCTTCCTGGAATGGAAAGCCTTCAAGTTGTAAGAGTGAAGTAGCAGGTCTACAACTCAATCAAGAAAGAGAGAGGTATTTATTAGCAAAATAACACAGCTTAAAAATAAATCCTCATGGCAACCCCACATACAATATAAAATCCAGCTTTTCTTCATAAAAATCAGAAAAAAAGCCTGCTTTGATCAACTAGAATATGAAAGATGAAGATTTGGGAGGCAAGATGGAGAAGTGGGTAAAAATGCTTGCTGTTCAAATTTGACAACTTGGTTTAATCGTAGTAACCCATGGTGAAAGAGAACAGATTCATAAATGTTTTTCTCTGTCCTGCACATGTGAGTGAGCCATGGGGCTTGTGCTCATATTCAGAGTAATATTTTTAAGAGTAAAAGTAAGATTTTAAACATTCAGACAAAATTGAAAGCTATGTACTTAAAATATTTAATTTATGCACTCCACTAGCAATATCTTAATAAATAATATAATGTCTTTAGAAATATGATTTTTTTGCTCTCATATCTCATGAAGAAATGTAATACGGTTTTCACCTGCAATTTCAAAATCCATTTCTGAGCATCATTAGACTTCTTACTTGAGTCACATAACCAAGCTTTCTTTGCAAAGATGCTTATTCACCTTCCCCATAATATAAAGCTATCCCATAATATTACCAGACACTTACTTTATGAGCACATTACTAAAAATAATTACTCATTTCTGTTTAATTTATTTGCCTGTGTTTTCTTCCTGATGAACCTTTCACAGATGGTCTGTAGAGCATTCGTCACCTGAATTAACTGAGATCATTTAAGATGGATTTACACTCTCTAGATATTGCCATTACTAATTAGTCCAAAAGAGGTCATTGAAAGATTTCTGAACTACCTGCCTGAGTTCTTAGATTTGTGTAGCTATGACAGATCACCCAGACTTAATTAGTTCTCATGTTCCCAAGGCTGGAACATCTATGATCAAAGTGCTTTTGTCTTAGGACTTAGTCCCTTTGCTTCCAAAAAAGACTTCCTGAATAATTGTGTCTTCCAGAGCAGTGGGCAGCCATGCCCTGCCCTGGCAGCAAAGAAGATCAGAGAAGCTATTCCACAAGCTCTTTTCATGCAACATCCATTCATTCACAACACTGTAACATTTCCCTACCCCACCCCACCCCATAGGCCCCACTTCTTAACACTGTGGCATTGGAGTGTTGAATCTCTGACCCATGGACTTCAACACCAGACCACTCACCACTACTGATCAATAGGACAACATACTTATGGCCTCTGACTGAGAGGGGCTAGCATACCTTTTATAAGTTAAAATTTAAGGATAGAATTTTAAATAGGATAAAATTTTGATACAGTCTTGAGACACAAAGACATAACCCACACCTTATTTCCTATCAATCTATCTTATGTTGAAATAAAATTACATTTTATTTAAACATGTAAACTTTCCATGTCAATTTTTATTTTGGCCTTTCTTTTTTTTTTTTTTTTTTTTTTTTTTACCATGTCTTGTTGCTCCAAAACCCTTCCGGCACAATGTCTATATGTAATAAAACACTTACTTTTAGATGGGGTACCTTGTATGGTGTTGCCACTTAACCCTTATTCATGAAAGAAGAGGGAAACATAAGATTTATATTTAAGAATCTGTAGTAGTAAAGATCTGTAAACATTTCTTTAGTGAATTCCGAGTAAACATAGTGTTTTGTCAAAGATCTAGAACTTCCCAGATTGGATAGAAGGAATCCAACTTAAATCTGCTACATGGAACCTTCTAAACAAGGGTGAATTTCTAACTTGGAGGACAGAAAGCAGCATCCCTCAGCAGTCCAGACTAGCGCATCTGCTGGAAATGTGACATGCATATCACTCCCCAGCAGGACGGTGGGATCCTGACAACTTCAAACAGGGCTTGTCACTTCTATCTATCAAGTCCTGGAATCCCTTTCTTCTGGCTTTCAGCACCTCTTCCCACTGGATCTCAAACTTTCTTTCTCAGCGCTGAGCTCAGGTAAAAACTGAGCTATGGGAAAGGCATATCAAAGGGGCTCAGTGTTTACTTTCATTAATGTCCTGTACAATTCTTCCGGTTGTCTTTTCTCCAGTAGAACCTTGGGGTTTGAGGAGGCAGTGGGACATGCTACACATATTTAAGCTTCAGGCAACGCAATTTCTAGCAATGTTACTGAGTCAAGTTATTGAATAAGTAAAGCTTTTTCAATTTTGTAGCAAATGCTAATATGGTCTTAACAAGTAGAAACTGGTGAATTATAATTCTGTAACTGGAGGACAATGCTAGGAAGGAGAGGCCGCCATCTAATCATGGAACACAAAATTACTTCTGAAAGACAGAAAAGTGAAAAATGACAAACATCATATGGACCCATCTCTGAGAATTAAAGTTCTGAGGACTGGTGAGGTCGCTCAGTGGTTAGAGCACTGACTATTCATGAAGACGACCGGAACTCAGTCCCCATCACCCACACGGTGGCTCACATCCATTGTAACTCCACTGCAAGGGATCCAACACCTTCTTCTGATTTTCTCAGACATTCACGCATGATACACAGACATAGATGTAGGCAAACAGTGATATATATATATATATATATATATATGCTAAATTTTTTAAAGATATATATACATATATGTATATATATATCTTTTAAAATGTAGTTGTTTTTATTCTAGGACAGTCTTATTTTGTTTTAAAATTATTTGGCATTATTCATATTGGGAGTAAGCACACTGTTTCTATACTTGGCTTTCTTACTAGAGTTATTAGGTAATGGAATCAGTTTTATAACTTGAGAATTAAATTCATGTAATTAATATTGAGGCAAAGTGATTACTGATTTCAAGCTATAAAATTAATAAATGCTAATGACAAGCACCAAGGTTCCTTGTAGTTAAATGATTCTAGAAGGAAGCGCCAGGTAGATGTCGCAGGAAGGCTCATGGGGCTAGAGATGATCATCTTACAGTTGTGTACCTAGACACAACATTTTCACAGAAAGGGAGAGACAGAGATATAGAGAGGCACATGCACCCAGGGAGAGACAGACAGTGGAAAGAGAGAGTCAGAGACACTGGGGTGGGTATTACTGACTCAAAATAATTTGTCACAGGGAAAAGCCCTACTCAGTTTAAGTCCCCATCTAGACTGCATAGAGGATAAACTAAAGGAAACAGCTCACCCAGGATCATGACGTAGCAATTGTTGTCTCAGATGCCAGCCTTTGAAAACAAAGAAGAGAAGAGCGAAACCTGGCGACTCTGATTTGGAACACACATGATATATGTGACCACAATCCAAGTCGCTTGGTGACTGGGGGAGAATACGAGGTCACAAAACAGGTGAAAAATTTTGCAATATTCAGAACCATTCTATAGGCTAGGTGAATTTGCATGAATTTGTAAACAAGAATTTATTTTAAATTAGGATAAGAAAAACAAAAGAATACACTCATGTGAGCTGCGTATGCCTCACTGCCCAACTTCCTGCCTCCTGCATTCCTTCACTTGACCTTTGAATGGATTTGAAAGAAATGTTGACTTCCTGGATTAAAAAATGTGCTACTGGCAAATTTTTCAACAGTAGACTGTTAACTTAAAAAATAACATTCTTGTTACTCCACAGTTTCTGTTGCCTGGCATGTTGAAATGCAATCTAGCCGTCCTATTAGCTTGGCGAGTCCTGAGAAGTAAGCCCAGCTGTCCCAGGGAAGACCAATCTCAGGACTTCTCTTCTAAGAGTATTTGGGGATGCTGAGACAAGAAGATTGCAAGTTCAAGATCTGCCTGGGCTACAACATGATCTCCCTTACATAACTTGGTGGTATTGTGGGAGCCTAGCATAGGCAAAGGCTCAAGTCCCTTCTCTCCTTCTGTTACCAGAATTTGAGAGAATTCCATCACGATATTAGAAAATTCAGGGTCCCCATTTGGGGTTCTCAATTTCATTCCTCAAAGAATTTAAGAATAGGTCCAAAGGGAAGCTCAAGGACAATTTTATTATTTTTCAAAGTAAACTACCCCAGTTCAGGCTAGCTGTAAATCTCAACTGTTGCCTGGCAGAGAGAAGAGGCCACACTGTTTGAGTTACCCGCATGGAGGTCTGCCGCATGGTGGAAACAGGAAGGTGGATAGACACGGCAAACCTCCTGGAAAACTCGTGGCATCATGAGGCAGGAATTCTGGGAAGGAAAAGTACAGTATCTCATTAAGGAAATAATTAATTATCTCACCTACCTCTTTACCATAGCTTAAGGTAAACACACCTTAAGGGACAGTCCTTCCTAAGAGTGATTGACCTGTCCAACCTGAAAAGTTAAGTCTACTCAAGCCAGATTGCCCAGGAAGGCTTTTCTTAATAGATTTTTGCTGCTATTCAGAGGCTTTTATCTCCGACAAGATCTACTGACTTTAGTCCTGACTGCATACACCGATATCTTGTTTCCTTTAACAAAAAGAGCACGGAAGACCCACATTTAAGCTCTTAAGGAAGCTTGGCTTTTGCATTCATTCTCATTGGCATCTGATCCTCACAAATTGTTCCCATTTAATCCAGAACATAAATCTTCTCGTTATTTCAACTTTTAGTTACTTATCGATGTGTCGTTTGTGATTTTATTGACTTTTAGTGGTTTCCATTAGCTTCGGTCTCTAGAGTGGACAGTTGTTTGTCACGTGTCTCCGTGGATATATGCAATAATACCAATATTAGTCTATTTTATGAGTCTAGGGAGCATAACAGCTGTGCCATTCAGGAATGGAATTTTACCTGTCATATCGATGTTGCTGTTGATGTTTTAATAACTGCTATCAAGCAGCATGCGGGTGGCCACAGGTTTGCTTGGCAGAGCCTCTGCCCTGGCTTCTGTAACGTATTCACTTATCTGCTCTAACCCTTTGGAGAACAGGACATTGCTTCTCTTTGTAGTTTGATTCTCTTGGGAAGACAACACATGTGGGTGGAAACCGGACTCGGGGAAGGATGCTAACAGTTCTTTCCCACGGCCCATCACTGTAATCCAGAATCAGCAGGTGTTTTCCTGTTTGTCGCACACCCCTTTCTGCTCATCAAGCATCCTATTCTGAGATTGCAGTATCTATAGGGATGAGATGTGGGGTGTGTGTGTGTAAGGAAGTCTGTGGCTGAGACCCTGAAAATCATCGTTTCAGATGAGTTCTCAGAGGAGGTACCCCCATAGCACCACACAGTTTATGAGTTCTCAGAGGAAATAGCCCACAGCACCCCATAGTTCCCAGGCCTTCCTCAATCAGGAAAACCATTCAAAGCTAGACAGATGGAATTTTGGTAAATAAGAAAATGTCTACATTGGGTAATAAAAACTGTATTTCTATAGTCTAATACTGAGTTATTGTTACCAGAGGTCTAGGTTTGCTTTCTAGAAGGAGTGATTTAGGCACCTACCCAGTGAGGGCACAATAAAAAAAAAATACATTGAAATGGCCACTCCATAATTTTGGGGGAAGGTTTTTGTTATAGGTAAGTGTCTTAGGGTTTCTATTGCTGTGAAGAGACATCATGACCCAGCAACTCTTATGAAGGAAAATATTTAGCTGGGATGGCTTACAGCTCAGAGGTTTAGTCCATTGTCATCATTCTGGGGCAAGGCAGTGTGCAGGCAGACATGGTGCTGGAGAAGGAGCTGAGAGTTCTGGCGTCTTGACCTACAGGCAACAGGAAATGGTCTGAGATACTGGGTGTTACTTCTCACAATGTGGGGGTGGGGGGCATTCCTTCCCTGTCTGCACTGCTCCCCACAGTGGCTTTGCAATTCAAGGAACAGCCTGATTTTGAGGAACCTGTCTGACTCCATTTTGAAGGCAGGAGTCTTTATGTGGTATTGTTAAAAATAACTTTCCCCTGACTGTAAGAGCTGACTTGCTGTTTTTAAATCTGTTTCCTGGAGTTTGACCTGCCCCATCCCATGACCTTGACTTGTTTTGAGAACACCCTAATACTCCCAAACCCTCCAACCCTCCCTAATCACATGGTGACTTCTTTATGGCTTCATTGTTTCTCTTCTGAAAACCTGCTTTTACTCCTTAAAGGGGGCACAAGAAATGGGCAGACTTAAGAGACAGTCACTCGATAGCTCTTGGATGTATCCAAATAAAAATCAATCTTGCTTCAAATTTGGATCAAAATTGTGGTAGTGGTCTTATTCTCATCTGGTGGGATTAACAATTTGAAGTTGATTCCAACTTCCCTCCCAGGCTGCAATGGGCAAGTTAACAGAAGTTTTTGAATATTTTAAATTCTTAATTTTCAGCAACCCCTCTGCAACTACGTTATTCTAATATTCTGTTTGCTGAGGGAAAGTTTTGACTGGCAATAAAGGAACCTCAGCAATATGTTGAAATGAGTCAAGAGTTGAAACTGGAAACCCACCAAAAAACAGTGAATGTGAACTTGTCTGTTACTTGCTTTTAAGACCATCTTTATGTTGTTAATCCTTCTATAATACATTTATATTCCTATTATTGCTGCTGGCTTCCCTGTTGCTCTAACTCCTTAAATCCTTTGTTTTAAGGTCTCTGTCCACAGAGTTATCTCAGGGGTTTGATGTGGCTTTGGCTTTTGTTTGCTTGCTTTGTTTTGTTTTTTATTTGTTTGTTTGGCTTGGCTATTTTTTTTTTGTCTTTGATGATAAGGCAAAAGCAACTTTATAGGAACTGGCTTGTTTGGGCTCACAGTTTGAGGGTGCAGTCCATCACGCTGGGGGAGTCATAGTATCTGGAGCTTGAACCAGCTGGTCTCACTGCACCCACAATCAGGAAAACGAAAAAGGCGACACATGCCATTGCTCAACTCGCTTTCTCCAGAACCCAGGACCCAGGACCACTGTCATAGCGAAGGGTCTCCACCCACAACTAAGACATATTTTCCCACATCAGCTAATGTAATCAAAAAAATCCCCCACTAGCATCCCAGAGGCCCATCTTCCTGGCAATGCTAAATTCTGCCAAGTTCACAGTTACAGCTGTCATAAGAACATAGTGTGTTATATTTTCCCCTTAGTATATAGCAATGAATACATAGACAAACTTAAATTTTGTCTATGAAGGGAAAAGGTGTATATCATACTAACTTTAATGAAGAAAGTAAAATGTATATTTGGATGTCTCAAAAGTGCAGTATCTATTAGTAATCAAGTTTGCACCTCCTAACATCTAATTAAATGAATGCTTCATAATTTGGTAATAAGTAATCCTAGTATAACCGACTTTTAAATATGGAAAAATAACTACTTCATCTATCTTCATGAGCAACCAGGAAATCAGATGGTGCAAGTCTGCCTTCGAGTTTGAGACTATCAGACAAAGTTATCGCATGAAAAAAAGATTTTTGTGGATTAGGAACATGAGTCAGCATTCTAGAAGTAATTTCTCGACCCGCAGTTTTATTCTTCTCCTCTTCAGGCCGTATCTCTAAATAGAAGAGCCCAGAGGATCTTTTGTTGTTTCCACAGCGTGCGTATGAATTATTGCATCACTGCTCCCAACAGTTCTGCATAGCAGAAGCTCTTTCCCGCCTTGCATACAACTGATTCAGACAACTGATACTCAGAGAACTCTGTGAGACCAGACAGCACTGCACAAAACCTCTCAGTATTCAGGGAAAACTCATTAACATCAACATGGCTGTTGTCTGTTCCTCTGAAAGACTTCATACAGAATGTGTCTCAATCTATAGTGTGCTTTAGAATCACATTGCAAACTTAAACTAAAAAGAAAGGAAGGAAAAGGAGAAGCTAGAAGGAGGGGTAAGGAAGAGAGGAGGAGGAGACAACAGAGAAGGGCGGAAAGCAAATTTGCCAGCTTAACTGCCAGTTAAATTAGAGCGTGGCTACTATGGCTAGGTGTGCAGTCAGACTTGGGGACCCTTGTTCTAGAAGATACTCAGTGGAAGAATTTGCTGGTGAAAGGAAAGAATCACAGACTGATTCTCACTGCCATAGAATTTAAAGGTGACCCCCTGCTTTCTCACCAAACCTAGAACAAGAGAGCAAAAGTGAGGTCTTAACTAAAGTAGAGAAGCAGTGGACACAACCCAGGGTTAAAGAGTGAACAAGTCAGTGTTTCGTGCTGTGCAACCCCAAAGAAATGTCCAGTTTTGGTCTTGAGCCTATCTGCAAGTCTATCTTGATCAAGAAGGGATATACGTGTAGTTAGTATAATGAGAGTTATGTTTTATTCCACCGGGGCTCATCACATTAGGTTCACACTCTAAATTCTAACTATGGTCCTAGCCCATCTCTCCAAGGCTGCTTACCTGTGTGATGTACCTTAGCTGAAGGTCAGTCCAGTCTCTAACAGAAGTCTCTGATCCAGGGTCAGCATCCTGGGGGAGACTCTCCAGTCACAGAACAGATCAAGATGACATCTTTCCAGATGTGCAGAGCAGAGCATTGCTCTTGGTCTCTGCTTATAGACTGTCCAGTGGGTGTCACAGGGTCGAGGACATATCCGGTTATCTTGAGTGAGTGGTGTCTCTGAGTTATGGCTATGAGTGTAGCCTTGGTTGTAATGGAGATCCTGACTAAGCTATTTTTACATGTCTAAAAGTCATTTTTTACTATGCTCATTACAAAGGCCTCCTTTATTTAACTGTGTCCCTCCTGGATTTGCATACTATCTGCCAAATGAATTCATTCAGGGTTATTCCTCCTCTATTTTTAAAAAATCATAATTATTTCCTCATTCCAGGTAATTGCTGAAGTTCTATAAGCTAAATAAAAAGAAAAGCCCAAAAAAGAAAAACCAAAAGTTTAAATTATCTTCAGGTTGTCTGAATATGTAGCAGCTGCAGGCCCAATCCACCTGTTCCGTTCAGAGGACCACATTCTCCATTCTGTAGATACTCAGAATAATCTTCCTGTGTGTTTTATAGGGGTGGGGCAGACACTGAAATAAATAACTCTCTGAATCCTCTTCATGTATCTTCATAGCAACAAACATTTTAATTCTAAACAGACAAGAGAGATTTGTGAAGAATACAATTCCAGACAAAGTCAAGAGGGAATTGGAAGAAAATTCTTTCATTGGATAATTGCAGCGAGTCCTGCCTCCAGGCTCTAACTGGCAACTGAAAGCAACAGAGACAGTTAATACACAGTGTAACTGTCTCGAGATCACCACGTCACCATAAGCGAGCTTCACAACTACAGATGCGGAGCCAGCTGGGGCCAGTTAAAATCTCCCAGCCTATACTTCATCAGGCTAAATGAACACTGCCCTTCGATACTGCTCAGAATAACATGGCAGAGGCCTTCCAGGGTGTCTATCGTTGGGAACAGCCCCTGAAAGACATATTTAAGTCATCTTCTTCCAACCATAAAAGCTAATTAACTCACAATCGAAAACCACAATTGTATACAAAGTAACACCAAGCAAAAAGTACGATGCTTAGCACAATCTGTGAGTTTCTGCCCAGGTTTCGGAAACAATAAAACCACAGCAGCCCTTTTCTGAGAAATTATTTTCCAGTTCTTCTGTGTCAGCAAAGATTCTGGAACATGTTAGAGAATGATCATATGATAAACCAACCAAATGTTTAAAAGAGAAAGATAGAGAAAGGTAGATTATTAGTATCCATTCTAAATTAAGAGCAGGAACGAAGGGATTTGGGGCCTTGGTGAATGTCTGCTTTGAATGGCATTGTTTCCCCATAGCCCTGCACTTTCAGGAGGATCAGCCCTTGCTGCTTTTCACTACAGGACCAATGGCAGGCTCCATTCATCACGAGCAGCTGCCTCCCAAATCTGTTTTTCTTCTCTCTTCCTGCTACAGTTTCAACCCTGAGTGACAGTTTTGTATTCTCAGATGAAACTCTCATTGGTGTCCCCTTGCTGATAGCAGACATTGAACCTCGAAACGGGCCCATCATTGTAAGCTCCTGAGAAGCACCCAGGTCCTCAGTGGTCCTGTCCTGGGTTTTCTGTGCTATCTAATCTTTTTCTGAAGCGCTGATGGGCATAGCTGGTCATTCATCACCCGCTTCATCCTCTGCCTTAGGCACAGACGATGTCCCCTCACGACATTCATTTTCTATTCTTTTTTTTTCTTCCTCGTGCACCTAGAAACACGCCGTGGAGCCCAGGGAACACGGCAGGTGATGTTCTGCCAACGCTGGCTTTCATTCCCCCGGTGCAAACAGAACCTTTATTATAGCTGCTGTCTGCGGTTTCTCTACTGGGGAAAAAATGCTGGCTCCAGCAACCACAGCAACACAAACATACTTTACTTCACCCTTGTTCCAAAATTTAACTTTGTAGGAAGTGACAAAAGTAAGGTAAGGTTGTCTTTGGGAGTGTGCTAAAACTGGAGATGAAGGCACGGGTGTCTTCCTTGACTTGTTTCTAGTTCTCATGGGGAAAAGGGTATCAACAAAACATTTGTTCTAAACAAAATATAAAGGTTTTTCCATCCCTGTAGATCAAAATACATCTTAATAATCTTTAAAAAAATACAGTATAATGTATGAAATGTGGACCTAAGCTGACTATAGAAAACAGGGGGTTATACTGTACCATGAGCTGAAAGATACAGTTTTGAAAATTTGGACTATTAGATATCTTTTTAAATTACTCTGTTGTTGGTTGTTTAACTCTCTATCCTTTCTTGGCTCTTAGGCTCTTTTCGGGCCCCCCTCCCTCTGCTCTCAAATAAATCACACATGGAGGCTTTTTCTTTCTTATAAATACCCGGCTTTAGCTTGGCTTGGTTCTTGCCAGCTTTTCTTAAATTAACCCAACTACCGTTTGACTCTGGACTTTTTCTTTTTCTTCTTCTGTATATCTTACTTTCACTCTTACTCCATGGCTGGGTGGCTGGCTGGCTGGGTGGCTGGCTGGCTGGGTGGCTGGGTGGCTGGGTGGCTGGGTGGCTGGGGGCCTAGGTGGCTGGGTGCCTGGGTGGCTGGGTGGCTGGGTGGCTGGGGGGCTGGGTGGCTGGGTGGCTGGGTGACTGGGTGGCTGGATGGCTGGGTGCCTGGGGGGCTGGGTGGCTGGGTGGCTGGGAGGCTGGCCCCTGACATCCTCCTCTCCTTGATCTCTCTTGCTCATTCTCCCTCTTCCCAGAGTTCTCCTCCTATTTATTCTCTTTGTCTGCCAGTCCCACCTATCCTTTTTCTTGCCTCACTATTGGCCATTCAGCTCTTTATTAGACCATCAGGTGTTTTATACAGGCAACAAATCACAGCTTCACAGAGTTAAACGAATGCAGCATAAACAAAAGCAACACATCTTTGCATCATTAGACAAGTGTCCCAGAGCATAAACAAATGCAACACACCTTAAAATAATATTCTACAACATTCTATTTGCATCACTCCTCTGCAAGTTCATAGCATTAAGTACCTCCATTAAAAAATTGGAGATCTCATACTAGTATCTTAATACAAAGAATCGATGCAATGAAGAAATGGTTCTTTGAGAAAATAAAGCAGAGACTGACAAACCATTTTCTAAATGAACTAAAAGGCAGAAAGATAATATTCACATTAACAAAACTAGAGATGAGAAGTGGTGCAATAACAGCAGACACTGGAACCCCAAACAACCCAGACTGTAGGTTGCTCTCTACAAACTGACAACAAGGTCCATTTTCCTTATCCTTTTCAGCTGAGGGGTGTGTAGGTTGTTTCCAGGTTCTGGCATTATGGATAACACTTCTATGAACATAGTTGAGCAAGTGTTCTTGTATTTATAATTGAGCGTCCTTTGGGTATATGCTGAAGATTGGTATAGCTGGGTCTTGAGGTAGACTGATTCTCAGTTTTCTGAGAAACTGCCATACTCATGTCTGAAGTGATTGTCCAAGTTTGCACTCCCAACAGCAGTGGAGGAGTGTTCCTCTTACTCCACATCCTTTCTAGCATAAGCTGTCGTTAGTGTTTTTGACCTTAGCCATTCTGAATGGTGTAAGATGGTATCCCACACCTTTTGATTTGCATTTCCGTGATGGTTAAGGATGTTGAACAATTCCGTAGGTGTATCTGGGCCATTTGAGATTCCTCTGTTGAGAATTCTCTGTTTAGATCTGTACACCATTTTTAAATTGGATTATGGTATTTTGGTGTTTAGTTTCTTGAGTTATTTATATATTGTAGAGATCATCCCTCTGTCAGATGTGGGATTGGTGAAGACATTTTCCCATTCTGTAGGCTGTCATTTTGTCTTATTGACAGTGTCCTTTGCCTTATGGAAGCTTTTCAGTTTCAGGAGGTCCCATTTATTAATTGTTGATAAAATCTGTGTCTGTGCTACTGGTGTTCTATTCAAGAAGTTGTCTCCTGTGTCATCAAGTTCAAGGCTATTTCCAGCTTTTTTAACTAGTTTAGTGTATCTGGTTTCATGTTGAGGTCTTTGATCCATTTGGATTTGAGTTTTGTTCAGGGTGATAGGTATGGATCTATTTGCATTCTTCTACATGCAGCTGTCCAGTTTGACCAGCAACATTTGCTGAAATGTCTTCTTTTTCCTGAGTGCATTTCTGGCTTCTTTACAAAAAATAACAGGTGTCCATAGGTATGTGGACTTATGTTTGGGTCTTTGATTCGATTCAGTTGATCCACCTGTGTGTTTTTATGCCAATACCATGCAGGTTTTATTACTATAGCTCTGTAGTACAGTTTGCAATCAGAGACGGTGATACCTCTGAATGTTCTTTTATTGTTTGATACTGTTTTAGTTATTCTGGATTTTTTTTTGTGTGTGTGTGTTTCCATATGAAGCTAAAAATTCAATTCTGTGAAGAATTTTGTTGGAATTTTGATGGGGATTACATTTAATCTGTAGATTGCTTTTGATAGGATGGCCATTTTTGCTATGTTAATCCTAGCAATTCATAAGCATGGAACATCTTGACATCATCTGATATCTTCTTCAATTTTTTTCTTCAATGTCTTTTATATTTTATATTATTTGAGGTTATATTTATTAATGTATTTTATGTTATTTGAGGTTGCTTCTCTGATTTCTTTCTCATTCCATTTGTCATTTGTATATAGGAAGACTACTGATTTTTGTGTTACTCTTGTATCCAGCTACTTTGTTGAAACTTTTTCTTTGTTTGCTTGCTATTTAAACTGGCTATAGGAGTTTCCCTGGACATTTTTAGGGTCACATATGTATGCTATCATATCATCTGCAAATAAAGATATATTAATTTCTTCCTTTCTAATTTATATCTCCTTGTTCTCCTTCCATTGTCTTATTGCTCTAAGACTTCAAGAACTATATTTAGTAGATATGGAAGGAGTGAACAGCCTTGTTGTGCTCTTGATTCTAGTGGAGCTGCTATCAGCGTCTCTTTATTTAAGTTGATGGTGGCTATAGTCTTGCCTAAACTGCTTTATTATGTGAAAGTACCTACCTTGCATCCCTAATCTCTCCAGCACTTTGCTTTTATCATAAAGGGGTGTTGGATTTTGTCAAATTTATATATGTTGAGCCATTCCTGAATCTCTGAGATGAAGCCTGCTGGATCATGGTGCATGATCTTTATGATGTGTTCTTGGATTTGGTTTACAAGTATTTTATTGAGGATTTGCATCTCTTTTTATAAGGGAATTTGATTTGTAATTCTCTTTCTTCGTTGATTCTGTGGTTTAAATATCAGGGTAACTGTATCCTCATAAAACAAATTGGGCAATGTTCTTTCTGTTTCTGTTTTGTGGAATAATTTGAGGAGTATTGGCATTAACTCTTTGAAAGTCTGGTAGAATTTTGTACTAACACCATTTAGCCCTGGACTTATTTTTCCCTAGACAGGATTTCTCTATGTAGCTCTGGCTGTCCTGGAACTCACTCTGTAGACCAGGCTGATCTTAAACTCACAGAGATATTCTTGCCTCTGCATCCCGAGTACTGAGATTAAAGGTGTATGCTACCACACCCGGTCAGCTGGAAGACTTAATTGTTGCTTCCCTTTCACTAAAGTCTATAGCTCTGTTTAAATCATTTATCTGATCTTGATTTAACACGTGGTCTTCACAATTCTCCTTTCCTCTCTTCATGTTTTCCTGGTCTTTCTTCCCTGGGGACCTGGAGGGGCCAGCGTTGGCATCCAGTAAATCTGAGCATTTTCTAATTTGGTTTGATTTGGTCTGATTTGAATTATTGTGTCAGCGGAGAGGCTTATGGGTCCATAAATACTTTACACTGATGTGTTCAATATTTTGTTTTACCTTATTATATTTTGTTTTATTGCCATTCCTTAGAAATCTGTTTGTTTTCTAATGAGAGACAGAATGAGTGGATTCTGATTCGAGGGGAGGGGAATTGGAGGAAGTAAAGGGAGAGGAATGGTAATCAGGATATATTATGTGAGAAAAATACTCTATTTTTCAATAAAAGGTAAAACATCATTCCTCTTATTTATTATAAAACTGTAAAACATCCAAGAAGCCATAGAACAGTATCTACTTCATCAGCAGAGCCACAGATAGCAGCAGAGACTGTCAGTCATCAGCCTGGGCGTAGGTCCCAGCTCTGTCACCTGCCCGGTGAGTTCATTTGAGCTGCCAAACTCACTCTGTCCAACCTTCCTCACACAGTCATGAAAAGTGCGATCAGCTCATTGTCATGAACTGTTGCACTAAAGGACTGCTTTTATTATTAAGGAGCGATCATTAGAACCACAGATGACTCATCAGGTAAAGGCACTTCTGTGCCAGCCTGCCTACCTGAACCCCAGTCAAAGCCTGAGGTGGCTGTCATCTGTACCCTCGGGGCTCCTCTGCTGAGAGTCCTACATGCCAGTGAAACCACAGAATCAGACACAGTAACAGAAATAACAAGAAAGACCCTCCCTCAACATAAGATGGAAGGAAAGAACCATCTCCTAAAAACTTGTTCTCTAATTTCCACGGACCTGCTTCTTGTTATGTTTATACACACACACACACAGGCATGCGCACACACGTGGTGAATAATTAATTAAAATTGATTATTGTCTCAAATAATCATGTTATTTTCTAGCAAATCTAGAACATAACCTCCCAAAGAAGGTGCTAGATATAATTTACTGGACAGGCAGCTGAGTCCTAGGATTCTAATCAAGGAGCATGGGATGTTCTCACTCATATTTGGTTTCTAGCCATAAGTAAAAGAAATTGAGCCTATAATTCGTGATCCTAGAGAAGCTAAATAAGAAGGTGAACCCAAAGAAAAACATACAGGCATCCTCCTGAATATTAACCTTCATCAGGTGAGGAAAGGAGACTGAGACAGAGACCCACATTGGAGCACCAGACTGAAATCTCAAGGTCCAAATCAGGAGCAGATGGAGAGAGAGCACGAGCAAGGAACTCAGGACCGCGAGGGGTGCACCCACACACTGAGACAATGGGGATGTTCTATCGGGAACTCACCAAGGCCAGCTGGCTCGGGTCTGAAAAAGCATGGGATAAAACCGGACTCGCTGAACATAGCAGACAATGAGGACTACAGAGAACTCAAGAACAATGGCAATGGGTTTTTGATCCTACTGCACGTACTGGCTTTGTGGGAGCCTAGGCAGTTTGGATGCTCACCTTACTAGACCTGGATGGAGGTGGGTGGTCCTTGGACTTCCCACAGGGCAGGGAACCCTGATTGCTCTTTGGGCTGACGAGGGAGGGGGACTTGACTGGGGGAGGGGGAGGAAAATGGGAGGCAGTGGCAGGGAGGAGGCAGAAATCTTTAATAAATAATTAATAAATTTATAAATAAAAAATAGTCAAAAAAAAAAACATGTTTGTGTTTGAATTGGGCTTCTTTGCGTACTACATGAATGATTTCTGCCAACTGACTTACCTGCCAATGGCTTCCTTTCTACATCTGTACAATGAAGCTGCAGTACTCACCTTGTGCTCCCAATAGAATTAATGATAGTTTATAAATAAATTATGTGTAAATTGGATAAGAATATTAATAATTATTCTGCTTTTTTACCTTTGTCTTAGGGTTACTGTTGCTGCGATGAAACACCATGACCAAACGCAACTTGTGGAGAAAAGAGTTTAATTGGCTTATACTTCCACATCATAGCCTATCACTGAAGAAAATTAACAGGACAGGAACTTAAGCAGGGTAAAACCTGAAGGCAGGAACCGATGCAGTGCAGAGGACGTGGAGGGGTGCTGCTTACTGGCTTACTCAGCCGGCTTTCTTACAGAATCCAGGGTCAGAAGCCCAGGAATTGTACAACCCACTATAGACTGGGTTCTCTCCCTTAAATCATTAATTAAGAAAATGCCCTACAGTTGGAAGTTGTGGAGGCATTTTTCTTAGTTGAGGTTCCTTTCTTCAGATAACTCTAGTTTGTGTCAAGTTGACGTAAGACTATACAGCACAACCTTGTATGTTTAACCATCCAATTAGACTTTTTTCCTTAACCTAAATATACGTGTTAAGAGTAATTCTTTATTGTGTCAGAGAAACTTGAAAATATTTTCACTTAACTTTGTGAGAAGAACTCATTACTATTATATATTTGTCAATTGTGCAGATTGTCTTCCTGAGATTGTAAATAATGAACTGAGAAGCTAACTCATTTGTATAATGTAGACAAGAAAATGAGGAAATGAAGATTTAAATTGTTTCAACTGATATTTTAGTTTCGCTTCATATTGGTGAGATACCTTAATTAGAATGTTGTCAACTTTAAACGGAGTTTCAATGATTAATATCTCTAATTTCTACTTGGTCTGGGGCATCTCATAAAATACAGGGCTTGAGAAGCAAAATTTAACCATTATATGCTGTGGGACAATGGTCTTCTATTCTGTCACTTTTATCATTATTAATAAAATGCTGATTGGCCAGTAGCCAGGCAGGAAGTAGAGGCGTGACAAGGACAATCCTGGGAAGAGGAAAGATTCAGTCTGCAGTCGTGACCTAGACACAGAGGAAGCCAGATGTGACTGCCTTGCTGAAAAAGGTACCAAGCCATGTGGCTAACACAGACTAGAATTATGAGCTAATATAAGTTATAAGAGTTAATAAGAAGCCTGAGCATCTCTGGGGCATCCCTGACCAACAGCTAGAAAGGACACATCCCACACCTGGCACTGAAGTTTTCATCTGGAAAACTATAATATTTGGGAGAAGCATTATTCCCTGTGTATGGTAACTTCAACTGAACTCTTCTCTCTCTCTCTCTCTCTCTCTCTCTCTCTCTCTCTCTCTCTCTCTCTCTC
>JABTXL010012463.1:4054556-4098685 GCA_025134845.1 Neodon shergylaensis
CTCTCTCTCTCTCTCTCTCTCTCTCTCTCTCTCTCTCTCTCTCTCTCGTGAAAGATGTTTATAAAATAGTAGATTTCATCTGGCTTTTCAACCATTACTAGCATCATTATCTCTCTCCCCAGCTGTTCTCTACCATACCTCCTCATCCTCTCACCCCCTAACCTCCCCGTCCCGCCCGCTAGTCCCCCTTTCTCTTTCTCATCACCCATGTCCTGCTCTCCCTCATACCTCAAGATTGCCCTTCCCTGTTGATGGCTCCTTTCTAGCTTCCTGGATTGTTCAGGAATCTAAAGATTCTGTGTTTGTTTCTAATACCTTATCAGGGAATCCTTCTTCTGGGGATGATCTCCACTTCCGCCACCAAGAACAAAGTAAAAGCGGTTGTTATAGTTAAACAACGTATGGACAGGAACTGATTTGGTGAGACAACTCCAGAGAACACAGAGACTCCAGGAGGCGAGGAACAATGCAGTTCTTCACCCTGGGGCCTTTCTTTGTGCGGAACAGATTCTGGCTTCAGAGATGGAGGGAGACAAACAAACACCGAGGGATAACAAAACGCACCATAAAAATGCCTGCTATTTCCAAATACAGGTCCAGTAAAAAATCATCCCAGCAACACATAAAACCTTAGGCTGTAACTTTTACTTCAGGTTTTTACCACTGGAAAATCCCTGCTGCTCTCTGCCACTGTGTCAGTCCAGACCAAGCAGGTGTCTGTCCTGTGGTGACCTGGCACTCTGTCCTCCTCCTCTCACTATGAGGGAATTAGAATGTGGATCCCTCCAAGGTAGACACAGGGCTCCCGAGCCTGCGTGGCATCAGCAGAGGCTTAGGCTTCACCAGCACTCACCATGCTCTCACTAGAAGGTAACAGTGAAGATGGAGGCCTTTCCCCAGTGCTAAAAGAAACTCACTGACTCCTTCCCTGGACAAGTCAGTGGAAAGCAAAGTCTTTATTTCTCGGGAATAACGTGTCGTGTTAGCCAGAATGGAAGCAAAACAACACAAACCGCCAAGTGCTGTTCTGCAGAATAATGTATGAGAAAGAAATCAGTGGTGCTTAACGATTTTATATGGGTGATCCTTGGCATTATGCATGGTCGTATGTGTACAGGTGGCTATAAATTCCTTCTATCAATATTTACAAAGTTGCCGCCTTAGTACCAGGTACGACTCTAGCATTGAGGTCACAATGTTGAGCAAGCCAGATAAGATCTGTGCTTTCATTCGATTTACTTTCTGTATTAGTCAATGTTGCTATGACTAAACACTCAGGGAAATCGATTTAACAAAGAAAGAAGTTTGTTTGGGCTTGGGACTTGGCCCAGCTACTTGGTGCCTGCGGTGGCACAATACTTTATGCTGGGTATGTATGGTAGAGGTGGCCTGTTCACCTCATGGTAGCCATCAAGCAACGAGAGTGAAAGAGAAAAGACCCTATCTCAATGTCCCTTTCAAAATCACATCCACAGTGACCTAACTTCCTCTAAGGAGAGTCCATTTGCTTATGGTTCCGTCATCTCTCACCAGTGTGGATCAAGCCTTTTCTTTCTTTTTTTTTTTTTTTTTTTGGTTTTTCGAGACAGGGTTTCTCTGTGGTTTTGGAGCCTGTCCTGGAACTAGCTCTGTAGACCAGGCTGGTCTCGAACTCACAGAGATCCGCCTGCCTCTGCCTCCCGAGTGCTGGGATTAAAGGCGTGCGCCACCACCGCCCGGCAAGCCTTTTCTTCCTAGGCTTTTGGGAAGGTTCTAGAGCCATATTCCAGCAACCAGGAAGTCTGACATTCTGTTGCATAATCAGATCACAACAGATAGAGACCGACATATTTTAAGTGTTGTGCTTGGAACTTGATCTTATGAGAATTTGTAAAATCAATCAGTAAAAGTTCTTTCATTTGTATGTGAAGAGAAACGAAGAAAGGATAAAACAGGTGAAGACACTTGATTTAGTTATGCAAACTAGTATGCTCTACAGGAATCAGCTTCTATTTTTTTCCAACACTGTTCTTGAAGGAACTAAGTTTCAAACTTTACGTGTCAGAATAAACCAAATTATTATGGGTATTATGACACGATGAATAAGTTACTATTTAGAAAACGCTTCCCAATCCCACCTGCTTTGTAAATGTTTAAGAAAATGGGAAAGCAAATCATTCTCCCCCAGATCAATTACAGTGAATTCACAGAGAACTTTGAAGTAAATTCCACCAAACAAGGAGGTGGGAAGCAGGGGACAGAAATGCCAGGCAAAGAGAATGCTTTCAAGGGTGGGTGATTTTCCCAGCCCCTTAGCTGCTGCCATCCTCGACCCCTGCATTTCAGAATATCAGCCGCACTGGTATGTCCTCATTCCTTGGGCAGTAAAGATTCTTGGTGCCATTACTGTGTGCCTTCCATCATAGCTGCTGACAGATTGTCACAAGGAGCAAAGAACTTCATCATGGGTGCCTTCAACCAAACCATGGCTCCCAGAGATGACCAGCCTGGGTCTATATACCTTCCCTTATCTAGCTAAGGGCTTTTTTTTTTTTTGCTTCAATCAAATGGGGAATCTTGAGATGGGAGATTTTCTTGGCTTATCCGGATAGTCCCACAATCATCACAAGGCTCCTTCTAAGAAGAACACACAGAGAAGGTCAGAGTGAAGGGAACTGCATTGGTAGGAGCAGAAGCTAGCTAGCATGCTGTGCTGGGAGGTGGGTCTAGCTGAGGACAAGCTGAAACAAGCAAAGCTTTTTGACTTTGCCTGAGTGAAACTGAATTAAGATCTGACCTCGGGAAAATTAGATTGAATGCAGAATAGTTAAAGCTACTGGATTTATGGTGACTTTTAGAACAGTGGATGCAAGGAATTCATAAGGTCAATATAATGCATATATTATATGTATAATCCATATATGTGAGATATATATGAAAATGTATATTTATTTCGATATCTATATCTGAGCATTTGTGAACTTTTTGCTGCTGAGATGATTTCTTCATGACAATTTATATTTTATCCACAATGAATCTGTAAGATAGTTTTTATGGCCATGGAAGTCTTAGAAGCAGAGGCAGTGTCAGGGCCAATGTTTTTCTAATTCTAGATTCCCATTGGTAAAATGCTCTGTTGCTTTGCTTCTCATCTTTATGCTCTGTCTGTTTATTGTTTACATAGCTTCCTTACTAGAGTCATTATTGGAGCAGCTACCTGTCTCTTGAAATACTATTTATTTGTGGAAGTCTCTTTATGGTATCATGCAAGTATCTCCCTTTCCACTTCCTCAGAATATCAGTGTTAGTGGGGCGTGGTGGCTCATGCTAGTAACACCGACACATGGTGGTTGTGGCAGAAGGAACGCTTAAAGTCTTAGGCCAACCAGGGGTATGTGTGAGTCCCAGGACAGTTATAGCTGTATCTTAGGACTCTATCTTTAAACACACACAAACACAAGCACATGCATAAACACACACACACACACATACAGTCAGCCTCACACAATACACATAAAAGAAAAAAACAAAACACATGATTAAAAAGAAGAAAACAGAAGGTTTTGCTTAGCTGATTCCCGTATCCTCAAATTCTATTTTTTACAGTTGTACAACGTCTTGCCTGGAGGCTGTCTTAGGGTTTCTATTGCTGTGAAGAGACACCATGTCCATGGCAACTCTACAAAGAAAACATTTAATTGGGGCTGGCTTACAGCTTCAGAGGTTCAGTCCATTATCGTCATGGTGGGGAGCATGGTAGCATGCAGGCAGATATGGTGCTGGCTACATCCTGATCAGAAGGTAACAGGAAGTCAACTTACAGTCACACTGAGGGAAGCTTGAGCAAAAGAGACCTCAAAGCCCACCCCTATAGTGACACACTTCTTCCAACAAGGGCACACCTCCTAATAGTGCCACTCTGTTTGGGGGCCATTTCCTTTCAAACTAACACAAGGACCTTTCATAATAAGAATGTGTGCCTCTCCTGATTCTCTCTCTTATTACTATTAAGGTTTCTAGGTTAAATGTTGAAACCAGCCTTGTATTAGTCAGGGTTCTCACAGAACTTATGGAAGGACTCACTCTCTATATAAATATATGAAATTTATTGGAATGACTTACAGGCTGCAGTCTAACGATGACTAGTTGTGAATGGAAAATCTAAGAATCTAGTAGCTGCTCAGTTCCATGAGGCTGGGTGTCCCAGATGGTCTTCTGTAGCTGCTGGATTTCCAAAGAAGTAGGCTCTAATGCCAGTAAAGGAATGGATGTGTTAGCAAGGCAAGGACAAACAGGCAAAGAATGAACCCTTACTTCATCCACATCCTTCTACAGGCTTCCAACAGAAGGTGTGGCCCAGACTGAAGGTGTGCTTTCTAGCCTCCCGGTCTGGATTAAAGGCACGTTGTCTTCTTGCCTCAAGATCTGTGTCTGGTTTATAATTATATTTCATTCCAGATATAGTCAAGTTGACAACCAAGAATAGTTATCACAAGTCTTAATGCCTTCTCCCATATTTTGCATTTTATTAATACTTTTAGTTTATTGCATTCCATTAGTACCCTCATGGGAAAACTGATGCTTGCAAGTGCTTTGACAGATGTTCCTAGGCCAGCACCATTTCTTCTGGAAACTGCTTCCTTGGTTTATTCCCAGAGCCTATAAAAATGAACTTCCACCACTTTTTGCAATTCAATAGCAACATCTTCAAATGTTTCAAGATGGATCTTCTGAATTCTATACGTCACTCAGAAAACAAGTCACTCTGAAATATTCTGGGCTGTATATTTTTCTTCTCCACTTTTTTGATTGTACAAGAAAAGCATTCATTCTGAGATGTCTTAGCTCAAATGGTAACTTTTCTTTGGTGCTTTAGTTGGTCATGCTTACAATTAGAGGATAATATAATCAGGTTTCTGAAATCATTATTCTGATCCATCCTGTGAGACTTTCTCGCTTTTGTAAGAATCTAATAATAAAAATGTTAAAAATTAATTTAACAGGACGTAATGAGATACTCACAGCATGCTGGAATGCAGCTTACATACGGGCTGATACAATTAAGAGAGAGCCCCATAGGGTCCCATGAGTTAAAAATTTGGTGCCCAAGGTGTTGCTATTGAGAGAAGCCATGGACCACCAGTAGGAGGGGCCTTGCAGGAGGTCCTTAGGTCATTGAAGGAATGCCCAAAAGGATTTGTTCCTTTTTTATTTTTTCTTTCTAACAACGAAGAAAGTGTTCCTACTGCATGTAACTGCCACCAGCATCTGCAAGTCCATTAGATGTCCAAAGTGATGGTACCAACCTCAGACCAGAATGTCCAAGACTATGAGCCAAAATAAAACAAACCCTTCCTCTTTGTAAGCTATTATCTCAGGTTTTTCTGTGCAGTATTAGAAAACTGAACAACACAATGGGCTTCTTGGCTCTGGGCTTCATGGTTTCTGCAATCCAAGAGAAAGGTTGAGGGAGGAGAACCTCACAGGAAGGGAGGATGCAATGTCAACAAGGTCAACCTATAATAAAAACAGTAGTAGAGGAAGAAAGAGCATGCACAGTAAAGGCCACCATCTCCTGATGCTGAGGAAGGGGGCTGCTATGTAAATGACCTGTGAAGTTCATCACAGTGACTGGGGGGTCTGGCCTAGTTTGTTTTCCACTCCTGTTATGAGCACCATGACCAAAAACATTCTGGGGGAAAAAGGGACTTATGATGTGGGATTCCCCTCTGTATGCTGTGAATATCATTGGTTAATAAAGGAACTGCTTTGGGCCTATAGCAGAGCCACAGGGGAACAGAGCTAGGCAGGAAAAACTAAACTGAATGCTGGAAAAGAAGGGTGGGGTCAGAGAGAAGCCATGGAGTTGCTGCCAGAGTTAGACATGCCGAAACTTTTCTGGTAAGCCATGCCATATGGTGATACACAGATTAAGGAAGATGGGTTAAATTAATATGTAAGAGTTAGCTAATAAGAAGCGAGAGCTAATGGACCAAGCAGTGATTTAATTAATACAGTTTCTGTGTGATTATTTTGGTGCTAAGCAGCCAGGGACTAACTAGCGGCCTCCTCCTACAATATTATCTTATACTTTATGGTCTACCATGGAGGGAAGGAGGGACTTGGAGGCAGGGACTGAAACAGAGACCAGGAAGGGGCATTAATTTCTTTGGTTTGTTTCAGGACCACCTGATCAGTGATGGCAGGTCCTTCCCAAATCAACAATCAGTCAATAAAATTCCCCACAAGCCAGTCTGGTGAAGGCAGTTCCTCAGCAGATGTTTTCTCTCCCTGGGTGTCATTAACAACCAAGATTAGCCACAACAGGGTCCTAGAGCATCTCAGGTCTCCAGGTGTCTGGCCTGCCCCTACCCTCAACATTGCCTCTCTCTTAGTAATGATCCCTGGTCCAATCCTTTGTTCTGGGGCACAGGAACTTGACCGTCTCTGTCTGTGTCTTCTGTACTCCAATGCACAACTATAACAGCTAAATAAGTAAACATAGTTTGTTTTGAACTGATATGTAAAATAATTTAGAAGGAAAAGGACGATTTAAAAACAATTATAATAGCAGTTACTTAACCAATTGTTTAAAGAAAGTGATGTGAGAAGCAAACGCCACTCTAAAGGAAAGCAAATAGTGCCAAGAATAATTGTATCACTTATTGATCTATATTCAGCTGAGGATGATTCAATTAGTTTGCTGAGACGGAGTAGTTCAAGTGATAAGCCTAGATGAGAGTATTTTATTTTAAACTACTTTCCGCTATGGTCTAAATGTGTTCTCCTCGAGTTCATATGCTGATTAATAGTCACTGCACAGTGTTTAGAGGGCACGGACTCCTGAAGGTGCAGCCTCATGGGTGAGATTAAGGTCAATTTAAAAGCTTGAGAGAGCCGGTTTGCTCTCTCCCATCCTCTCTGAAGGATGCAGCGTACACAAGGCTGCTCTTGTATCTGCACCGTGCCTGCAGAACGGTCCATCTGTTCTGTGGATGTGTGCTTCGCTTTAAGCCCATGAGTCTCCTCTTTCTCCCGTATCCTCCACGGCGCTGGCAAGCACCCCTGGGTTCAGCAGACTGTTTGCTAGTGAAGTGACTGCCTTGGGGGAAAGATTAGGAGCTGTCTGAGTCCTGGCCTGCTTTATTCTAAAAGAAAAATCTCGGGATACAGTTCTGAGGCTGGGAGGGAGGGCGATGGCAAGCTTCGTTCTGAGTGACATTTCTACTTCTTGTGAGAAGACAGACAGCTGGAGGTATTCAGTTGTCTTCCTGGCACGGAACCATCCCATCCCAAGCTGGGCACATTCCCCGCATGCACTACCCAGTCCTCAGCCCCCATTTCACTAATGGTGCTAGATGGAAGAGCATTCAAGCTCTCCCCGTGGTCCCTGGACAATAGGTGGCAGAGATGGGGCTCTTCCTCGGGGACAGAAGACCCTCGGGGTAGATGAAACAGAGCAGGGTGCACAGACAGCCTGCGTTTGACTGAGCTTCCCGAGTGGAACGTCTGCCTCGCTGCGGTACTTCTAATTCAAATGCCACAGTCTTTTGCCTTTCTCAGATACTTTTTATAGAATTTTCTGGAAGTTTCTTTATTTGTTGTTTGCCCTTAGGAGCATTTCCAGAGCTGTTAAGTAGCTGTTTTCGCATCCTTTCTTCAAGCCCGTTTCACTAGGGAGAGCATCAGGGGGCTTCCTTCCACTGCAAATTAATCACAGATGTATTATGTTTGATGATGGTACTTGAATCTGCAATTATCCCAGAATAAAAGCTTTCCTTAAAAAAAATCATAAAACCATAACATAAGTGGCCTTGGAGAATATCTCTTCATTTTTTTTCTAGCTCCAACAAAGTGTTAAACTTTAAGTATACTGACAAGTTCATTTCTTAGCTCTTTTGTTTGTTTACTGAATCTGAAACCCCAAACATGCTGCAATGAGCAGGTGGCTCCTGGTTATATGAGTAGAGTTTGTCCAATGCCATTGATTGATAGTGAATTCGAGGTAAAGATCAACCATGAACACCCAAGTAAGAGGCAAGATAAGTTGTCCCTAGTAGTGGTGCTACACTGTCAGTTTTCTTCGCCTCTATTGTCCCTACCCCCTCCATTGTTTAACGTTTATTGAAGAGTTGAACACAGCTCATGCCAAGGTCTCTGGGAGATGCTGGAGAGGCTGCCCCAGTCTCGTTTATAACTCATCGCAAAATGCGGATAACAGGACTGCTACTCTAGGCTTTTACCCAATGCCTCTCTGTGATGCTAACAGCCTGGGTGTTTTTCTGTTTTGTTTCATTTGGTTTGGTTAGGTTTGGTTTGAATGCTTGGTTTTTAGTCTTAATGCGGTTGATCCTCTTTGGTTTTAGGAACCATGTTGAAGAAGGAGAAGGAGGTGCACGGTGGGGCAGCTCTGTCACCTCAGTGTATCTGAGGAGACACCGGAACAGGCAGAAGCGTCGGGGGTGACCAGAGCTGGGAAGTGGGGAGGGGCTCTCCGCGCCTCATCAGAACACCCGTTTGTTTTTTTCCGAGCCTACACTAACCTGCCTTTTGAGAAATACAGCACCAACATGGCTGGAACATTTTCTCCACACACTCACATGTGTTTGCAGGGGTTGGAAGCAGGAAGATCCAGTGACTGTACCATTTCTATGCCAGAACAGCAGACTTGGTTGGAAAAGTTGGTCCCCAGTACTGAATACCTTCGTCTTCCTGGCCCTAGAAACACTACATTGACCTGGAAGGAAAATCAGCCAAACAGCAGTGCCTTCTGCACATTTGCTTTGCCTCTTATTTCTGAAATGGCTCTTTTGACGGCAGCGAATGGTGATTTCAATGAGTTACTGACTTGCATTGATACACTTAAACAATTGCTTGGTCATTTTATTTGTTCATAAATTAGGATGGAGAATACAGACAATGTCTGTCTTAGAACACAGGTGGACTCCATGGATTATCCGCAACTATCCCTCAAATCTGCAGTCAGGTTCTTGTAGACAAAGCGTGAATGCATAGGCACAGTTAAAAACAGTGAAGGAATACACTTCTTTCTAGAGACATGTGTGTGTGTGTGTGTGAGAGAGAGAGAGAGAGAGTCAGAGTGTCAGAGGAGTGTCAGAATCTCATTTTGCAGTACTGGCTTTGAACTTCTTGTCTTCTTTGAGAGAGAGAGAGAGAGAGAGAGAGAGAGAGAGAGAGAGAGAGAGAGAAAGAGAGAGAGAAACAAAGACAGAGATGCAGAGAATATAATTAGCAAGAGTGAGAAGAGTGTTATGAAGAGAGTGATAAATACAACAAAATACTATGTAAATGTATGAAAATCTCATAATGACATAATGAGTATAATGTTATATATACTATATATATGCTGATATAATATTATTACAAAGTGCACTAAGAAAAGGCATATTGGGGTCTACATGAGGCCAGGCCTTCAAAACCCTGCATGCTCATGCAATATAAGAGGTTTTTGCACCTTGTCTGAAGGTCAGAGAGTTAGACCTCTCTGTGTTGGATGTGACTCGGTTTTCCAAAATATGAACAGAAATGCCCTGCTCTGGCTTAAAGAGACTGCACACAGCTAGTCCATTTACTGCCATGGTTATCCTGGGGGCATAGACTGCCTGTAAGTCTCTACAAGTTTCCTGATTGACTAGGAAGGGGGTGGTCTGGTTGCTTCTGGGATGAGCACCTAAATAAAGATGTTCTAAAAGTTATTGATTGCTTTTAATTCTTCAGTTGAAAACACATTTTTGGTCAATTTTTCAAAATGAAAAAATGATTAGAAAAATCAATTAAACTGTAAAGAGAGCCAACAAGATATATATTGTTTATCTGGGGCTAAGTCTGGCAACAAAATCACCCTGGAAAATAGAAGACTTTATTTGGCAATTTGTATGGTTGATTAGACTGTCAGAAAGAAATACTGACTTTCTGGAATCATTCCCTTTTTACGTCCACTTTCACAGTTCACTTAAAAAAATAATTATTGTCACGCTGGTCTTGGGAAACTCCCTAGAGAAGTGTCTATATCTATTTTATATAAGAAACATTTTATACACAAAGACTTCTGAGCATAAGAATGCAATATAACAGCATATTCCTGCAAAACAAGAGGAGATTTGATTAAGTATTATTGTTCTTACGCTTTAATTAGATTATTCAGCAACACTGAGAGATAGAGATGTGTATATGTGTATATACACACATACATATTTATAATTACAAAAGCCCTATTAAATATCTGTAGTCACAATAGTGTAATTTACTTGTTATTTATTCTTCAAAATGAATAGCTTGATTTATCATACAAGCAATCTTTCATGGCTGCAGTTTCCATATCTGGATATTAAAAATATTTGTAAGCCAAACCTTGCATCTGAACATGTCTAGACAGGTTTCCTTGCTGCTGGTTCCTAAATGACATAGAAGAACACATTTGCTAAAATTTACTTGCTATTGGAAATTACAGGTAACTCAGAAATACTTTTTCTTCTACAGAAGAAAATTTGCAAGACCTGTGAAAATCCTTCTGTTGCCCCTGCACGAGACTTGAATGCATGGGAGTTAGCATCCATGAAGAGTTCTAAGGCTAATCCCACTGACAGCAAAAGAAGACTGGCCCTGACCTGACCATGTCCTCAGACAGGACTAGGAAGGGTGAGCAGGTTTAATAGCTTTTGTCTTCAAAGTACATGATTTTGAAGAAGTACGTCTGCTTAAATACATATATACACACTCACACGCATACACACACACCTACACATACTCATACACACAATTATACACACATATCTATATATTTATATACTATACATACACATATTATATATAATATATTACTATATATTATACAACATACAATATATTCGTGCATACTATAAATATATATTATAATACAATACATTATATTTTATAGTATAAATATAATATATACTATAATATACAATGTATTATATATTCATATATAAATCATTGATTGTACTGAACTCATAAAAGTAAAAACAGCACACAGTTCGGTTCATGTGACCACTCAAACAAACACTTCCACAGTCCCCAAAGCCTATATGTCTCTCTACATATCTCAGAGAACTCCTGCACACTTTGAACAGCCTTCTTAAACTGTGGAGTTTTCCTTGGGGTTTTACATTTTTACAATCCATTACGTTTTTATGCACTTACCTATCACAAAAAAGAAAATAATGAAACAGTGACAGACTTGACACTAGGAAAGCAATTGGGCTTCTATCCTCTTAGACAACCATGTGCCCTGCTGGCTGTGTTCCGTCCGTTCTCAGCACTTACTATTATCACCTTTATTGGTTTCCTTTCTGCATGTGAAGCTACACCCACACTCACAACTGTTTATGTTATCAGCTAGAATGAGAGAGAGAGAGAGAGAGAGAGAGAGAGAGAGAGAGAATGTGGTAGTTTGAATGTATTTGGCCCCCATAAACTCATCGGTAGTGGCACTATTAGAAGGTGTGGTCTTGTTGGGAGAAGTGTGATCTTGTTGGAGGAGGCTTGATGACACACGCCTTTAATCCAGACCTTGAGGCTGGAAGTCAATCTGGGTCACACCTTTTGCTGGACGCGTGCCACTAAGGGGGCAGGCTTTGAGTTCTTTTTCTCAAACTTCCCTCAGTGTGACAGTCAGGCGACTGCCTGTTGCCTGCAAGATGTAGCAGTCTCAGCTCCAGCACTACCTCTGCCTGCACGCGCCATGCTCCCTGCCATGACGATAATTGACTGAACCTCTGAAACTGTACGTGAGCCCTCTCAATTAAATGTTTTCCTTATAAGAGATGCTGGTGGTCACGATGTCTCTTCCCAGTAATAGTAAACTCTACCTAAGACTATGTATGTGTAAGTGTGTGTTTGAAAGCAATACAGGAAGCTTATTACCTACATACTTACAAACAAGAACCAGTAAAAAAAAGTATATACACCTGTAATGACCATGTCAACAACAGTAATGCTTTTTATTCTTTTTTACTTATAAAGATTTATGGATGTTCCCATAACTTCCTGATGAAGGAGGTGTTGGTTATTGGCATTCTTATTTCTAGCAAGTGAGAGATTCATGTATGTTGAGCATCCCTTGGAGAAACGTGTTGATTCCCTCTTTCTGAGAACTCCAGAAAATCTGCACTACCACAAAAAAAAAACAAAGAAAGAAAACGAGAAACCTAGTATTTAGTTCCAATAGCTCGCATTATTCTCATTATAAGGTTACCTGCTGTCCTTTTTCTAACACAGGGAAAATATGAATATAGCTAGGAACTATAACTTTGTTTTCTCCACCTCTGCCCGTTCATTCACCTGCTTTGCATAAAGGCAATGTGGGGTGGAGTTGAGGAATTCACCATTTGCTGTTCTAACTTTTTCTCTACTGTCACACCTCTGCCTTCTTGTGTCTAAAGCTAGCAATACCTCTTAGTCAGTAGTTTTTAGTAAACCTTGAATGCAGTAGTACATAGAAAAGACTTTGAATAGCACCCGAGAGATGGTCAACACTCATTTTGCAAATATTTGAACCACCTTAGACATTGACTGCCTGCTGATATTCTCGTGTTTAGGATTCAAAGAAACAAGGTTGCAAGCCAAGTAGCACATCTGCGTTCCCGGAAGAGGGTCTTCTGGAGGGTCCAGCCTGTAGCATGCAGATTAAAGAGGATACACAGGATGACACAAGGAGGCAGTGAATGATAAACCACTGACAATATCGTTAGGAGGGTATCAGTATTACTTCTCGTTATAAGAGAAAGATCTAGAAGCTGAAAAACAGTTTGTCACACCACTTGGGAAACATTTGAACCAAAGTTTCTGGCTGTGAACCTCATTCTTTTTACTGTGTAATTTTGTATCTTAATTGTTTTTTTTTTCTGCCTTTGTCTGCTTTTGTTGCCTTCCTTTACCTAAAATATGAGAAACAAAGAGACTCTCATGGAGGAGCAACTGTAGCGCCATATCCAGGATGCAATAGTCCCCCTGAAAGGACAGCGGAGCCTCGGGTTGCCCCCATTTTTTCCCGACTGTCACATGTGGTGTTTCCAGGCTCCCCCTGTATTATTGCAGCCTTCTTCTCGGATCACTCTTGTCACCAGATGAACGTGCTGTAAATCTCATTCCCTCTGCTTTCTGTCCTATTTTCCAGCTTCAATTTATAGCAGAGCGTCTGGAAATAGTTCACAGTGGCTGCACCCGTTTCCTTACTCTTCGCTCAATTTTGAGCCCATTAAACTAAAGTATTTTCCCAGTCCTCAGTGAAGGCGCTTGTCAAGGTCATTTACGAAACCTCGATGGCCGCATCGACAGACATCTCCCGTGCTTTATGTCTCAAGATGGGGTTACATATGTGAACACATATGTGTCTTAGGGGTTAAAACCTCTGGAGTTCCCAGAGACCTGTTGGCCTTAAATCTGACCTGTTGAGTTTATGCGACTATATGGCACCACCTGATGACGTCAGAGCATCTCAGAGAAGAGAGTGAGAGGGGGTGCCTCCTGATTTGGGAGAATTGGGTTGGACACACATCTTTCGCAGAATAGGAATTAGGAGGGGGCAACCTGTGTCAGAAAGGCAGAGTTTGTAAATAAGAGACTTGCTGAAAGTTACATGGTGTTCTCTTCAAACCACAAGAGTCCATTTTCTGGGTTTGCCTCTGGTCCTCCCTCAGTTAAACAGAAATGCCAAAAGAACACTAACAAACTTGCATGAGTTTACATAGTGTGCTATAGAGTGGTTATGTGATGGCCTATTTTTGAGAAGCATTGTACAGTTGGTTTTGCAAATGAGTGCTTCTGTTTAACTTTCAGAAGGATTCTTGTCTCTATCCTAAGACGTGTCTTAATTAGGATTTTATTTTTATTTTATTTTACTTTTTTGCTGTGATGAAACATTCTGATGGCAAGTAACTTGGGGATAGTTTTGGATAGTTTTGTATCAATTTGATGCAAGCCAAAGTTATCTGAGAAGGGATCCTCAATTGAGAAAATCCTCCATGAGTTCTGGCTGTAGGAAAAGCCTACAGTTTCTTAATTAGCGATTGGTGGAGGAGGGCTCAGAATCTTGTGCGTGGGGCCACTCCTGGATGGGCGGTCCTGGGTTCTGTAAGAAAGCAGGCTGAGCAAGCCATGGGGAGCAAGCCAGTAAGCAGCACTCCTGCATGGCCTCTGCATCAGCTCCTGCCTCCAGGTTTCTGCCTTGTTAGAGTTCCTGTCCTGACTTCCTTCAGTGATGATCAGCAATAGAAAACCAAGACAGGAAGAAAGAGTTTATTTGACTTATACTTCCATGTCATAGTCAGCCACTAAGAAGTAAGGGAAGGAACTTAAGGCAAGAACCTGGAGATAGGATCTGAAGCAGATGCAGTGGCAGAATGATGCTTCCTGGCTTGCTTTCCATGGCTTTCTCAATTTACTTTCCTGTGCAACCCTGGACCACCGATGGGTGAAACCACCCACAGGAGGCTGGGCTCTGCTGCATCAATTGTAAATCAAGAAAATCCCCCCCCAGGCTTGTCTCCAAGCATTCTGATTGGAGTCATGTTCCCCGCTAAGGGTCTTCTTCGCAGATGACCCAAGCTGTTGTCAAGTTGACAAAATACCTAGCCAGGAAGGAATCGGAGACAATTGATCTGGTCATTCAAATACTTATTGTCTGTAAGAATCCTGACAAAAAGCACAGTTAGGCAATTTTGTATTTCAAATAATCACAATCAATGATTTTAGGTTGTATGGTCAAATGTCCTTTCTTGCCTGGCCAAATGACTTTGTAAACGGCATCATATCTAAATGGAAGCACCATGGCCTGCATTTGCAATAGTCATTCTTGCTGACACAGGCCCCTGGAACATTCCTAGATGTAGCAAAAAGATCCCCAGTGGTGGAAATAAACATTGTCACAGAGGAAAAGACTTTTTGTCCCACCATTGATTGCATCATATTAGTAATGCTATTATATTTGATGGAAGATAGAAGCAGAAGGTTAAAAATTAGTCTGGGGATTTTTAGCAGGCAGTTCTGACCTACTTCCAGTAGAAAAATTCAAATAAATAAATCTGAAAAACTGATAAAAGCATACTGTCTTCTACTGTGTATTGTGTATTGTGGGATCCTTATAGGTCTATATAGGGATAATTGAATAAATCTTGAGTATTTAAAACTTTCATTTTATCAGCCATTTTAGTGTTCTGCAAGGTACAGATCAGATGCCTTTATGGTTTGACTGTAATTGTTCTATTTTCCCCAGAATGAGTAGCTTTGAAAAGTTTGAATATACTGGGCTAGTCATAACATAAACAAAACTGTTTTTTTTAAATGCAATGTGTTTTTAAAACATTTTAATAAACATGAATGTAACTGGAAAACACAAAAACATCAGGGCCGGAAAAATTACATAATAGGTATCTGGAAAATTTGCTTGACATGAAGACTTTATTTGCCACTCAAGCCAGAGATGTTTTTTTCTTTTTTTGTTCTGTCTGAGGACTTTGAATATGTACTGCAGGAAAAACAAGTCCTTCCAAAGATGTTGTGTTATCAGCATGTGTTGAGATCTGTCTTGGTCAGGAGCCAGGAGGGCTGTTATCATCTTCCAGCTTGGACATCATTATAGTTCCTTCAAATACATAGCTATTATTTGAACACTTCTCTAATTATGTCATTATAAGCTATGTTGCCTAAAAATACTGTCAGCAAAAAGTGCCCACTGAATGGCTGTGGTAGACACTGGATTTTAAGATTCTTTTCAGCTGTCCTACAGTTTAAGAAACTCGCGCCTGGTGCTGCGCATCTTTACCAAGCTAAGCTGTAGTTTCTGAAGAGAAGTGTTAGCAATAAAAAAGGAAGGTTTTATAGGGCATTGTGGGTTTTTTTTTTAATATACAGTTGTGTTCTGTTTCAGGTTTATGCATTGATGAAGACATTCACAGTGTTTGTTCCCTCTGTACCTGATGGAAATACTGGTTTTTCATGCTAAATGGGATGCCCTGCTTTTCTCCCTGACATTTAATTAGCAGCTTTCTGAGAACAGTAAGTGCACAGCCTCCATGTTCATGCTGTTTGTGGCTGAGCCTTAGCATAAATTCCACAGATAAAATACATATGGTCCCCGACATTTGCTTGTTTTGACTTAAAATTTTTGACTGTATGATGTACAGAATTAATGTTCAGTAAAGACCACGTAGTGGCTCATGTTGGTTGTCAACTTGACAGACACACCTGGGGAGATGAAGCTTTCCTTAATGGAGGAACTGCCTTTATTGATCATTCTCTGGGTTTGTTGGGAAGGCAATTTCTTGCTTTCTATTGATATGGGAGGGTCCAACACACTGTTTCCACTGCTGTGCCGATGGTCCTGGACTGTACAAGGAAGGTAGCTAGGAAATCAGGGGAAGCAAGCCAGTAAGCAGGACAAATTATTGGAGTAAAGTTATTGTTCCTGGAGTTATTTTATTGTTCCTTTGTGGTCTTTGTTTCAGTTCCTGCCTCAAGGTTCCTAATTTGAGTTCCTGCCTGACTTCCTTTGATGATGAACTACAAGGTATATCATCAACCCTTTAATGGTACATCATGAACCCTTTCCTCCCCAAGTTGCTTTTTCCAAGAGTATTTCATCACAGCAGCAGAAACCAAACCAGGACACCATAGTTGAGTTTTTTTAAAACTTCTTTCCCAGGCAAGCAAATCTATCAAATATGGCACTCTTTGGTAATACTGGACAGTTGGGGTCAGCTAGACCTCCCAGTCAGGCACGTGATTACACTGGAACCAACTCATACGTGATTGTGGCTATTGCCGGGCTAGGGAATCAAGGTAGTTATAGGAATATTTAATCTATTCCCAGTTTCACCTTATGTATGGTGGGTCTTTTTGGTTATAGCCTGTCCTAAGCTAAACAGTCTACTGAATTCATATGGCTTTGCAATAACTTTTGGCCCTTGTATACAAATTCTTTAACTGGTCTTTATTTTTCTTCCTCATGAGAGTGCTACTTGTCAAATTGTCCTTCGCTGTGATTAGAACACAATAAATTTCTATCCTGTCAAACAATAAAATCACTCCAGGCATTTTTCCTGGCCTCCTTAGCCAATAACTCTTCAGATAGTTCTTCAGAAGTATGAACCTGGACAGAAGAGCCCTGATTCTAAATTATAAACGTCCTTGCGAATTTTAGACTTCACAGGAATAAAAACGACTTGGCAGTCCAATCTTTAGAAGTAAGTCAGTCACTTTAAGGGATATATTATATAATCTGGCAACGAGAGGAATAATTTAGTCATGCTCTGTGTATTAGAGCAGTGGCTTATTTAAAAAGAATTCGGTGACAGGAAAAAAATTACGGCTGAAAATAAAATCTATAGTTCTGTTTATTAGCAATTGCAAAACCGAATGTTTAGAATCTGCTTTCTTTCTAAACAAAATTTATATACGCAGTCTGCATAATCAATTAGACAACTGTACGGTATGCTCTGCTCGGCATTTAGGAAGATATACCAATGATCTACACTCTGGCTTGGCTGTTGGGTAAAGAATGCTGTATATTGAGATGAATCCCTATTAGGGAGCCCTAGTAGTGTCTACAATTACATTTCCTCTGAATATTTTGACACATTAACAATGCTTCGTCAAATGCTTTGTTGTTGAGTACACATAATCCATAGGTCAAGAAGGATGTATATTCAGCCAGAAATAAACCCTGTGAGTCTAATGAAATCAGAAGTGGAAATGAAAACCAGACAGCAGGGCTGTGCAGTCCAGTGCACAGTGGCTTCTTTTGTTTTTCCTTCACAGACAATTATACCAGCTTCACCTGGGAGACATTGCGCAGGCTTCAGACCTAGTGTTTGGCATCTGGCTTGAGACCTAGTGGATGCAGCCTTCGCTTGGCATCTCTTAACTCCTCCTACCTCTCCTGTCCCTGTGACCCCCATATAAAAGTCCGTGAAGACGGCTGTAATGACAGAGTATTACGTCATGCAAAGAGATCTTGATCCAGCCACCACCCCACCTATTGCTGCATCTCTCTAAAGTCTTCATTTCCTGGTCCTGTTAAGCAGCAACCCCTCCAGCAAAAAAAAAAAAAAAGACTCCAAGGCAGTACACATTTCTAAAGAATTTTAAGACTTATTGAAAGATACTGTCTAATAAAATGATATTAACAATAACATAGAGTGATAATTTTCAGTGTTTTACATCATTGTTGGCACCTCCTTTTATAAATCTATGCTTTTATTATTTATTTATTTATCTATCTATTTATTTATTTATTAAGACAGGGTCTCTCTGTGTGGCTATGGCTATCCTGAAACTTGTGCTATAGACCAGGCTGGTTTTGAACTCAAAGACCAGACTGTCTCTTCCTCCCAAGTGCTCGGACTAAAGGCATGCACCAACACACCTGACTTGCACCTCCTCTTTTAAATAAATCTTTAAACAAGATGCCAATACATGAAGTAGATAATATTAGATGTTCCATGCAGGAGCAAGGATGCTGTTTTTGAACACCTGGCAAAAACTGCAGGGTTCCTGAACTGTGTAAAAGTCATCAGGTCTCAAAGTAGGTACCCTTGAATAGAAATAAAGAGAATATCGGTTTCTCTGGGGCCATGCAATTTGATTTTACGTTTCAACTCTGCCATTCTCTTGCCGTAGTTATGCCTGTGCCACTAAACTGTACCATTGATTGGTCTTTTCATCTGTAATATGGAATTATTACGAGTTGACATCTGTAAAACATTTCAAGTAATAGCCACATCCAAGTCTTCATTAAAATAGTTTCAGGGGCTGGAGAGATGGTTCAGTGTTAAGAGTGACCAAAGTTCAGTTCCCAGCATCCACACTGGGTGAGTCACAACCCTCTGTAACTCCAGTTGTAGGGGATCTAATGCCCTCTTCTGTGCTCCATAGATGCCTGCACCTTTGAAAAATATGTTCACATAGACATAAACAAAACCAAAGTCTGTCTTCATTCTCTCCTTTGGCTGTCTTTAAAGCAAGCGATATGAACAACATACTGGTTTTATTTTGTTTCAAAAACTACTTGTTTATTTTTGTTTTATGTATTTGAGTATTTGTCTCCGTGTATGTATGGGCACCATGTGCATGAAGCACCTGTGGAGGTCAGAAGAGGACATGGCCTTCCCTAGAATCCTGAGAGATGGTTGTGTGTTACCATATAGATGTTGGGTCTTCTACAAGAGCAGCAAGTGCTCTTTACTGTTGAGACATCTCTCTAACCTCAACATCCTGGTTTTGTTGCTTAGAATGTTCCACTTTCTAACTACAGTGTTGTGTTTGAGTATCCTGTGCATACTTATTGTCACAGAAAGATCACACTACTCAGGAATTCTAGTCTTGGGCTTTTGGGTGTCATGGATACAAATGTGGGTGATCTTTCCTAAGGGTAGATTTTTTCAATGATCTAAATAGTTATTTCTAACATATGATTCATTCCCTAATCCACTCTTTTTTTTTTAATATTTATTTATTTATTATGTATACAATATTCTGTCGGTGTGCATGTCTGCAGGCCAGAAGAGGGCACCAGACCTCATTACAGGTGGTTGTGAGCCACCATGTGGTTGCCGGGAATTGAACTCAGGACCTTTGGAAGAGCAGGCAATGCTCTTAACCGCTGAGCCATCTCTCCAGCCCCCCCTAATCCACTCTTTACTTTCTCTACATGCTACCTCAACTCCCAGACTAACCGCATTGTAAATTTTTATTCTCTCTCTCTTTCTCTCTCTCTGTGTGTGTGAGTGTGTGTGTGTGTGTGTGTGTGTGTGTGTGTGTGTGTACCCATGAAGGCCAGAAGAGAGTATTAGTTCCCTTGGAGATGGACTTACAGATAGTTGTGAGCCATGATGTGGATGCTAGGCACTGATCTTGGGTCCTCTGCCACCTCTCCAGCTTGTTCACACAGCTTCAAATGGTCCTTATTAAGGGATAACATCACTTGCCAACAGGACAGCACTGAACATCATCTTAAAGATGAACCTTTGACATCTCTGTGAGATTTTCATGGTTGGGTTTGAAGAGAGAAGAATCATCCTAAACGTAAACAGCAAGAGAGACGGGGCGGGGGTGGGGGAAGGAGAGAGAGAGAGAGAGAGAGAGGGGAAGTGGGGGGTGTGGATCCTAGACTGGCTACAAAGGAGAGTCCAGAATGAGCTTTTACTTCTCTCTGCTTCCTGACTGTGGGCACAATGAGAACAAATGCCTCAGCTTCTGCTGCCATGTCTTCCCCTCTGTGACAGTCTGCAGCTTCACACTGTGAGCCAGAATAAACCCTCTCTTCCTTAAATGGCTTTGAGAGGTATTTTTCCTTCAAGGAAAAGATAAAAAAAAAAAAAAACAGTAGGTAAGGTGCTGTTTTTACCAAGAAAGCTGAATTTTCTACTTCGTTGTGAGAAGTCAGAATAAATCACCCTAAACAAGTCAGGATCAAAATTTAGGAAGTGAGCGACGTTCCAGTTTCATTAGCTTGTTCCGTTGTCGCTTGTAACACTTAGAACTGAAGCAGCAATGCTTTACAGCCGAGATGGGAGGCACCTGTCCTGAGGAGAGGCAGCTTTGGCATTTCTAGGTGTGGTGCCGAATGACCCCAGTCCTTTTCCTAGCCGACAACTTGGGCTACTTGGAAGTCAGTCTCCAGCTGAGAATGTAGAATTTTAACAATTTCAATAAAAATATAACATAAGGTGGAGGGTAATATTTCCGACATATGGGAAAGAAATGGGACATTTAATACCATTGATTTCTAAAGACAATGATAGGAATTTGCAGTGAGCACAAACAGAAAAGCCAGCGGAGGCTGAGAGGGCAAAGCACGTCCTGTCTCCCAGCTCTCATTATCCGCTGCGCTGAACAGAACACAGTCTTCCTCTGAGCACCTCCAGGACAGAGGTTTAAAACAGGCGCCTAGTGGAACACAAAGCTGACTGGGCACGCTGCCGGCCAGGAGATCACAGACTTCAAGACGTGCCCTGGGTGTGCCGTGTCATTATGTTTGGCCCTTAGAAAAGGTCATTTGATTGATTTCTGAGCCATTTCATTAAAAAAAGAGATGGGCTAAAGAGAGAAGATGGTTAAATTGCTGGATTCGTACTCGTGACTGTTGTGAATGTATCATGGTTTTTGTTTATTACAATACAAGGGGACATTTTACATTTATCCCCCTTAAAACATTTCTCGTTAGGAGATGAAGAAGGCAAACCATGCTTTAGGACAACGCTGGGTTTTAATTCTTACTTCACTAAATAAAGGTTTTCTAAGGACACTCATGGTGTTAACTCATTGAAAAGAATGGGTGAAAAAAGTATTGAAAACTCCTTAACCTATAACTAGCTCATAAAGAGGGATTTTCTTTTTGTGTTTATGTGTGCACACGTGTACATGCGTGTCTGCACAGGCATAGCAGAGGCCTTGTGAGAAATGATATTCCCGTGCACTTTATAAAATTTCAGTCTTATAAAATTTATTTATATCTACAAATGTATGTATGCCCGCATTATATTTCACTTAATGTTACTCTATTCTATTCTACTTATGAATCTACTTTTGAAATTCCTTTCCCAATTATTCCTATTTGACACGTAGTGATTTGTAGCTACTCTGTATATGATCTAGTTCTCTGAGATAAATTTATAGGGCTGCGAGCACACACTCAAAGTGAATGAGCGTTGCCACACCTCTCACTGACTCTACACTGCTTTCCATTATGGCAGCCAAGCGTCAGTAAATGCATATGTGTGTACACATAGGAGAAAAATACAGAGGCGTCAATGACTCAAGCAAGCGCAACCTCGTTTCACTTGATTTGCTCTCTCTCTCTCTCTCTCTCTCTCTCTCTCTCTCTCTCTCTCTGTGTGTGTGTGTGTGTGTGTGTGTGTGTGTGTGTGTGTGTGTATCTCTTAGGCTTTGGTGACATCCAGATTAGAAGAGTCACAGCCTTGCTAAGACAGCCTTCACTGACTAATAGGGAACTGATAATGACCACAATACAAAGTTGCTGTCCCAGGGGTTGACTTTACATGCTGGTTGCATTGTTCTTGAGGACAATGGACCCCAACTGAACATGCTTTCACTCACAGGTGAGTTGCATCCTGGGAACGTATGAAGAACCCGTGTTTGAGCCATATTTTACACTTCATATATCTTCATGTAGCATCGGACAGAGATGTGCTTAGAAATGAATATTTTAAAAAGTCATTTCAGGGAATCCAGGACTTAACCTTTATGGCACAAACAAACCATCTGAAATGAGACTTACTCACACATAACAACTGATCTTTTAAGGATGATATATATTAATCACTGCATATTATGGGGAAACTGAGTCACAAGGCAGGCTCATAAGGTACCAAGGAAGCTTTCATAGTCAGGGCAGGTTGTTATAACAAAAAGACAGAGTGCATATTTCATAAATGACAGGAATGGTTTACAGTTCTTTCAGATGGAACTCCACGATGAAGGGATGAGGGACTGGTGGGGGCTGCTACCTACATCATGGGTGGAGCCTTTTCTTCTTGAGCCCTAATATGGCAGAAGAGGAGGATAACCTCCCTCCTACCTCTATGAATATGCGAATTTCATTCTCTGGGCTTGGTCTTCCTCACCTAATGACTCCTGGAAGGTCCCAACTCCAACTCTATTGTACTGTGGATCAGATTTTAATATATAAATTTCAGAAAGACAGAAACCTAGAGACTATAGCAAAAATATGTTGTGTATAGTAGGTTTGTTCCACATCACAGTGGGTCCTGGTTGAAACTGCCTCTCTCCATCTCTCATTCTCTCCCTGTTTCTCTATGCCCATATAGACATTAGACATATGCATAGATATATACATCTATGCGTGCATTTACAGATTAGCTCAGGGAATTCATGCAAATATACATATATATTGGAAGTCAGCATTTAATGAGTCTGAATGTGTACCTGTTCATAGCCTATATTTGTGCATAATTTTATGATAAATAATCTTTCAGAGATTTGGGGATGTTTCTGTCAATTACCAAACTAGAAATTATAAAGAAAACACATAGGATTTTCATCTTTGCCCAGTGTTTCATCCTTGCCTCACCGTGAAGGTGAATTCTCTTGCCCTTCATGAACTGTAGGATAAAGATGTTCAAATCAGGTAGGAGCTGATGTGCACCTCCTGTATGGGAAGGAATGCTGGGCAGGCGGATGTTTATCTCAGGGCTCAGTCTTCCCTCCAGAGATTCAGCTGAGTCAAGCTGAGTAATTAACTGTCTCCACCAGCCTGGAAAACCTCTGGAGAAAAGATTAGAGTGAGTGGCCATCCAAGGATCGTTTCTCCATGCCCTGTCACTTGAGCCTGCAGTTTCTGTCCTTTCCGAGTTTCATCGCTGACCCCGAGTCTGACAGCCCAAATGAGATCTAAGCACCAGCCATGAGTACTAGAGAGTCAGGCCAGGCTAACTGGGTAAAGATGGGTCTTACAAGAACTGTGAGTTGAACAGGTGAGGGTTTGAATCCAAATATGTGGTAGATATCTATTAAGTACCCAATTTCAGGAAACTTTAACAGGTAGGTTTTGGAGAGAAGGAAACGTCAGAGATGAATCTAACTGCTGTTTTTAGAACAGCTCTTACCTTGAAAATGAATTCACTCCTGATCTTCCAAAGCCCTCTTTCCCCAACCTCTTCCCCTTCATTCTATTGGCCTTAGCTAGCAAATATGTTTGCTCTTCACCAATCCCTACACAAGTGGAAGGAATGTTCCCACGGCCCGAGGTTGTGAGAACACTCACATTCTATTATAATGTGTCTCCCCATTGGGTTTTTCAACCCAGTGCCTTAGACAACTTGGCCATGCTACCTCCTTGGATATCTAAATGAAATCATGTCCATTGAGTTAAAAGGAGAGTTGATCTATTTGTTACATAAATGACAACATTTGCTATGTTCTATCTAGAACTTGAGTAAGCAAGTGACAATATTTGCTACCTAGTATTTTGAAATTTTATTAGTAGTTGATACAGGCTGGTTTGTAATTATTCTTCCTGGGGAGTCAATAGTTCCTTTCAATCTAAAATTATATTTAGATCGATTTTGGATTTATAATTTCCTCCCCTCCAAACATTCAATTGAGTCTTTACTTTCGATTTCCCAGGTTTTTCCATCTCTATTTTGAACCAGGCTATAAGGAAACTCTATTCTCTGTTGATGTTGAATGATGGAAATTAATTTCAGTTCCACAAAAATTCACCATTGCTCTTCCTTGAGGCTAAGTTGTTCTTATGTAAAACCTTTGCTCTGTCTTAGAATCCCATGGAAGGCTTAGGCAAGCACCCCTTTCTTCCTTCTATACTCTCTGCTGGTTCCCGAGCCACATGTTAACTTGGCCACACTCATTCACGGTCATGATCATCAACTTCTTGGATAACTGTATGGATTGTTTTGATCTTTGATGAGTTCCATATTTTGTTCTACTTTCTCTGGCCTCTGCCATGAAGACGACTATATAAGTACCACAAGCACTAAGGCAGAAAGCAGCCATGGCAAGACTCACCCCCCATCCCCAGCAGTGTCACAGGAGGGATTGGGGGGACGACACTGCTGTGACAAGGAATCACACTCTGATTTCTCTGCGGTTATACCACTTTAGACCATAATCAAAAGCTGCTATGCATGATGCATCATAACAGATTTGTTGGTTGGGAGAAGAGCGTTAAAGTTCCAATATACAGCTGTTCCACAGGCCTTGTCACCTCTTAGGGTAAGGAGATACTGTCAAGTATGGCTGTCACCTCCATGTGGACCTGCTCTCTTCACTGTGGCTTTGATTCTCCACCATTAAGATTCATACCTCAGACCACAGTGGCCTTTCTTCTCTCTGAAATCCTTCCCAACTTTCGTTCATTGATAGCCTCTGCTCTGGTTTGCACTTAGACAAAGAAAAGCACACGGTCCTGTACTTCCCAGTTGGCATTCTGATGCTTCTTCGGGAAACACTAAGAACAAACTCCAGCGAGGTTTTTGCAGTAAAAGGCCCATCTTGTCAAATCTAACTACTGAGTTACTGGACGCATAAACCATGCAGAATTCCACGTCACTATTCCATGCTCACCTAGCAAACCTACCTAAGTTCTGACCTTACCCGTCTCGTAATATGACTTGATTTCCACATACAATTTTCCTTAGCTTTTCATGTATTTCGCATGTGCCCTTTCAGTCACACATGCCTTTCATTAGGTTTTTCGTTAGATGTGTTTGATTTTGTCATATGCAGTATTAATAATGCTCTAGCAGGGTTATGAACAAAGTATAGGGTGAAGGATTTTCCCCCAAAAGCCTTTGTTCTTGTATAAAAAGGTCATATCAATGAGGACTTTAGTAATCTTTTATTTTCTAAACGTTTCCATATGTCTTTCAATATCAGCTCCTAGAAGAAGCATATTTCAGAAATGAATCTTTTCTGATTGTTTACAGGAAAAAACAATGGTACTAAGAGGAACAATCTAATCAAATACTTGATTCTCAATTGCGAACAACTTGCTTTACACACAGGATGATTCAATTAAGTTCTTTGGTCCTCTGGGTTTGTTTGTTTGTGAAATAAGGACTTAACTAAATAATCACTGACATCCTTTCTGCCTTAACAATTCATACCCAGCCTCATTTGTGACATGTGCCCTCCCTGATGCCCAGGAAAGAATATTTAATACCCATTCCAAAGAGAGGGATGTGCAATTTGGCATCCTTGAGTCACAGCAACTTCAGAGCCGGAGCCCACTAGACTAGACTTGTTCACACAGCCAGAAATCATTACAGGACCTGTAACAAACTGGCTCAGACATCTTCTGTGCTGAGATCTTGGCACTAGAGGCAGCAAGAGCACCAGGGGACAGCCAGGCTCTGTAAAGCTTTCCCCTTCGTAGCTGGAAAAGCACTGGCCAGGTACAGACACAGCCCTTCTCCCTGGGGAATTTTAAAAAATGGATGAGCAACCAGAATAGGACTGAGCTAGATCTGCTCTGATTTTAAGACAAGATCTTTCTCCGCAGAGATCCTACATTCAGCCAAGTCTGACCTTTTTCATTTTTTCTTTTTGCTCCTTATCCCCTTGAAGCTTGTTATTGTTTTGTATATTTCACTCATCAAAAGTATTTTCCACAGGCAAATTCAATTTCCTTACAAATGTTTCAGATGAATATAACATGGTTAGACAGATCTTGTACCCTAACGTTTCTGTTATTATGAATGAAAGCCTGGCCTTTCTCTTACAAATGAACAATTAATCATTTAGGAAAACAATTAAATCAGATCCCCATTTTTGCTGTCAAGATGCCAGGGGTTCCTCTGTCTGACATGAGAATTGAGATGCAGGCCAGACATGCAGGCACATGGCTTCCATTTCTTCCTATTGAGGAGTCTATAGTACATTAATGAACAAATAGCTCATTACTAAGATGCGAAAAATAAAGGTAGACGAGGCTTTCTAATATTTTACACATAGAAAGGATTTATTTTTCTTTATACATTTGAATAAAATCTGCATGTTGAAATGGCCTTGAGTCATCAAGGATCTTGATTCAGTGTTGGGGACTGAACTGTTAGTGAGGAATGGTTTTCCCAAGATTCTAGGGGTCATATGTGTCAGTCTTCTAGCTGAGAAACCCTTAGGGAAGTGGTCCTCAGCCTTCCTATGCTGCAACACATCAATAAAGTTCCTCACCCACACACTGAGACAATGGGGATCTTCTATCGGGAACTCACCAAGGCCAGCTGGCCTGGGTCTGAAAAAGCCTGGGATAATCCCGGATTCGCTGAACATAGGCGACAATGAGGACTACTGAGAACTCAAGAACAATGGCAATGGGTTTTTGATCCTACTGTACGTACTGGCTTTGTGGGAGCCTAGGCAGTTTGGATGCTCACCTTACTAGACCTGGATGGAGGTGGGTGGTCCTTGGACTTCCCACAGGGCAGGGAACCCTGATTGCTCTTTGGGCTGATGAGGGAAGGGGACTTGATTGGGGGAGGGAGAGGGAAATGGGAGGCGGTGGCGGGGAAGAGACAGAAATCTTTAATAAATAAATAAATTAATAAAAAAAAGTTTCTCAAGTTGTGGTGACCCCAACCATAAAATTATTTTCATTGCTACTTCATAATTGTAACTTTGTTATGAATGGTGATGTGAATATCTGCATTTTCCAATGCTTGGTGACCCCTGTGAAAATGTCATTCGACACCCCCCAAAAAGGTCATGACCTACATATTGAGAGCTACTGCTTCAGGATATTAATACCCCCAAAGATGACAGTGTTCAGACCATATTGAACTTGTTCCAGATTATGACCATAAAGACCATGATTGGTTTGGTTGGTTTCATGTAATTTGGGTAACGAGTGAACGAGTGAACGAGAGAACGAGTAAAGCTATACATGCTGTTTTATCAACAGTGAAATTTCCATCTTCCTACTTTAAGCAATGTGTGAGGTAATGAGCTCGCGTGTGTAGCTAAAAATCTAACGAGAAGTTGGAAGTGGCATCCCAAACCTGTCGCCCTAGAGTCTGGGAGGCTGAGAGGCACTGGACTTCAAGTTCAAGGCTGGTTTATGCATCATGCAAATATTGTACTACTGACTGAATGTAGTCTTACACCTCCCAGAATATGACAATGACACTTCTGTACACACACACCTTGAACCCCGAGGGCAAAGATGATATTTAATATGGAGTAGCAGTCACGTAAATTTAATAATGTGAATAAATATATATTCAGTTGAGTAGATGAGGGTAGGAAGTGGAATTTATAAACCAGCGTCTGAATAGGACTGCAAAGGAGTAAGAAGGTTTGGGTCAGCAAGGAAGACACGGAAGAACAGGAAGGAAGATGGAGAGGGAAAGAAGAGAAAGGAGGTGAAAAAGACACACACAATATTGCCCATGCTACTTCTTGTGCAAGGAGATTTTAAGAGCAAGGTGACCAAACTTGCAAAGACTCTGAGTAGCACAGAGCCCCATAGATCCTCAGGGACTTTGGGCAGGAGCAAGAATCATAATTGAAGGAGAATGAGATAAACAATGAGGACCAAAGCATGTCCTCCACTCTACCCTGACAGCTGATGAAGGCAGGGCTAGTCATTCGAGCTGTTGCCAGGCCCTCGCAGATGGGAAAATTTCATTTCATCTTGAATTTTAAGCTTAGAGAATTCAGATTGTAGGCAAATTGAAAGAAGCAGAGCGTAAACGATGCCAAGGCTGAACACAGAGACCGTGAAGTAAGGCCACAAACGACAGAGGCGAAGTGACTGTGAACGAGATGCTGGGAGACTAGATTCACTCTCTAAGAGCAGAGAGTGATGGGGAAACGGAAGGTCAGAGAAGTTCACTGTGCCAGAAGAAAAATTTGGATGTACTGCGACACAGAAATTTTACGGTCAGTGGCCTTAGCGAGTCATGAAGGTCACTCTCCCATGTGTGTTGGTCAGATGCCTGTTAGGGATGAGCAGAGAGCCTTCCAGTGATGCAGCAGGGTTGATGGTACAGATCACAGTGGCATTTTAAAAAATCTTTCAGACACCCAGAGAACCCCTTTTGGGTTTTCGATTATTTTCACGTTTTAATATTATAACGACCATGTGTCGATGCTCTATTTAAAATGTTAATTATTGAAGCTCAGAGGAAACCGATTCCTATGCATCCGTACTTTCCTACAAAGTAATTTTAGAACTTGAACTATTTTCGTATTATCTCGTTAGTCATGGAAACACAGCTGAGAGTCTATGGACTTGTGGTTTTCATTTGTTCAATAGGCATTTAGAGATAATCTTCATTTTTAAAGCAGCCTTGCCACTGAATATGCATTTATCTGAAACAAATCAAATTGCTTCTGGTGGAGTGAGGCGGCTCAGGCAGTTTTCACAGGTCTATTTTAACAGCTAAAGCGTGTCCTGCAAAGTAAAGGTTTTTTATCAAGTTCCTTCATGAAGGTCATTCCCCAGCACCATAAGAGTTAGAGCCTTTTAAGTCTTGGAGGTCCTTTTGATTTCTCCCGGTCTGCTTCCCTGCCATCCCACAGGCCCGATCAGCCAGCCCAGGTAAAATCGCCTCACTGCAAAGTGGACGCCCTGGCTAGTTACGCGTTGACCTGCTTTACCAAGCATCCCCACTGACCAGACGAGGTTCCCTCAGGAGAACCGACAGCTGTTCTTGGAATATATGGCACATACTTGAAGTAGTAGGTATCTTGGTAGATTTGTGGTAGAATTCAATATCTTTAAAAGTTACCAAGTATTTTATAAACCATTTGGAAAAGGAAGGCACTCAGTGAAGAGTGCAATCTATTTTCTGTGTGTATGTATGGGTGTGTACATGTGTGTATATGTTCACATGTGCCAAGGCCAGAGAACGGTGTCGGCTGTCCTGCCATATCACTGTATGTCTTATTCCCTTGAGACAGGGTCTCTTACTGAACCTGAAGCTGGGCGGTCAGGTAGTAAATCCCAGCTATCCTCCTGTCTCTATCAACCCCCAGCCCCAACATAGTTATAGGTATCCCAGGCCTTGTGCGGGTTTTTTGTTTGGTTGTTTGGTTGTTTTTCACGACTGCTGGGGACACAGACTCTTAAACTTGCACAGGAAGCTATCTTATTTGCTGAGCCATCTCTCCAGCCCTACTTCATTTTATTAAGATAAGACTCTGAATATATCCCAGGGTTGTCTTTCTATACTATTTTTTTATTGAATTTTTTTTAAATGTGTGGGGAGGGGAGTTTCTCATGGCTTGAGTGTGTGGGTCAGAGACTCGTTTGAACAACTTGGGCAATTGCAACACAGTGGAGATTAGAACTTAGCTTAAGTCATATCCAAACCTCTGTTCCAATAAAAAGAATAGCTATGGGCCACAGGCACTGGACAGGGTCTAAACGAGACCATGGACTGATCTCTCTCTTTCTAGCTTGCTAATGAGAACAGTGATTGTGACTCAGGCATCATGGGCTCTCTGGGCTTCTGTTTGGGTTTAGATGTAGTTGATGATGTCAAAGGAGACGGCTGCTGCATTCTGTATAAGAAAGGCCGTTACATAAATTCTAGGAAGACCCCGAGGCTTGAACACTGGGAAGGACAGGGGTGGGCTGTTTTAGGAAACCCTGACAGAGAGGATGGAGAGTCGTGCGTAAGAGGCATCCTCAGGGGCCAATGCTCAGAGGATGTTTTATTTGCTGACCACTAGTGAATGTAATTCTCCCCTTGTCTACCTCCTCTGCTGCTTATTTAAGATAGAGCAGGAAATAAGTTCCCTAATTAATTTTCAAGGCTTTCAGAGGAGAAGGGATGCGTCTATGAGCTGCCCCTCCTCCTCGGAAGCTTGCCCAAATGACGCCTCATTTATTCCGCTTGTTTCTAACTAATCAGGACAAAGGCAAAGGAGGATTGTGAACATGTAGTCAAGGGAAGGAGAGATGCCAGTCCGTTCTAGGACACCGTACTTTCTCCTACTAATAAGCATTGTTATGGATGGTTTTCAGTCATGGCATCACAAACATAAAAGAAAGACTTCAGAGCCACCGGACTTTGTCAACTGGAGTTCTGCATTCAATGTACAATTAACACGTAAAACGTGCACAGTCTCCTTCCTTGAATGACAGCAGCATTTTTTTTCAGTTCAGAAAAATAAGGTAAAGCCATGTATTGTTCTGTTCTGCCAATGTGATGTTTTATTTAACCATGTCCCCCAAACCCGCTTATTAGTGCTTGAGTGTATTAGATTGTTTATTGAACAGAAATTCTGGCAGTCAGACAAAAAGTAGGGGGGATTCCAACCAAGCTACCTTAAACATTACAGTTTATAGCCTGGGTATGTTAGATGCTATGTCTGAGGGTCGATGGCCTCTGCGAGGCCAATTCTTCTGTTTATTCATACACTTGTGCATGGTGATTTTTTATTTGCATGATATTTCTTCTAAAGAAACTGGTTTTAAAATATGCTAATCAGTTCTCAAACAGCATGTTATACAGTTCACAGACATTTGAAAATGTAAATAGATCTTTGAACCCACAGAGCTCTTGATGTGTCCAAGAACAAATATAAAGGAGCATGTACTGTATCTGCCATTTCCATCTACACACACACACACACACACTTTCAGCTGGCACCCAGAGACTGATCTAGATGTCTCAGACATTGGAGCCAACATACTGAGCCCTCTCGAGTGCCTGTCTCCCGTGTGTTACTGTCAGCATTTGGGGTTATACTACCTACATATCTGTGCACTCAAGTCTCTAAACGCAAGACAGTGGCCTCAGATAGACCCTGCCTTCCTCTCTTTGTGCTGCTCCTCTGCATCCGTGAGGATCATCACAGTTCACTGGGGCATGCCGGCCACAAAGGTGAAGGCGTCTGGCCAGTGTTTCCTCCTCGTGCCTCACAGATGAACGTCTGCCTGGCAGCTCACTATGAGGTGTGCTTCCGCAGCAGTCTGTGGCAGCGGAGGTACCGAGTGAGAGTGTGTGGAGGGTGTGTCAGGAAGAGACCGTATGACATTTGCAAACCTAATAATAAAACTGAAAGCGTAGAAACTTTGAAGAGAGAAACTAATAAAACTTGGGGTTTATTTTCGGGAAATTTCTTTTAAATCTCAGAATTTTATCTTGGGGCAGCTAGATTTTATGTTAAGAAAAACGTTTAGGTGTACATTGTAACTTTGTAAGAGGTTTGATGTTAGCCCACAAAAATTATCATCCATACAAGGGCCTTTCTTTGATCATGACTTTAAATAAAATATGCAAGCTTTGCCCTTTTGTCTGTCTAGGCTCATTGTTACTTTAAAACTTGTGTTAGTTACTATTCTCAGGGCTTCTGAGTCAAGCTTTGTGTCAAGATTTTCTTCTAATATTTATTAAAATGAAATGAAGTGTTTATGCCAAAGTCATGCTGGATATTTTTAAATCACATTTCTATGCATGATTTAAAGACAAAAGGCTCATATAACATCCACCATATCCTGGCGGGGAACAAGTAAACAGCTTCCATGGTAAACGGGAGATGGAGAGGGCTCATAGAAGAAGCCCAGTTGGTTGTCAGATGTCTTAGGTAGGTTTTCTATTGCTGCGAAGAAACACCTTCACTACGGCAATTCTTATAAAGGAAAAGTATTTAATTAGTGTGGCTTACATTTTCAGAAGTATAGTCCATTGCCATCATGGTACAATATGGTGGCATGCAGGCAGACAAGGTATTGAAGAAGTAACTGAGCGTTCTACATCTCTCCAGGCAACAGGAAGTGATCTGAGATACTTGGTGTGATTTGAGCATATATGAGACCTCAAAGCCCACCTTCACAGTGACACACTTCCTCCTAGAAGGCCATATCTGCTAATAGTGCCACTCCTTTTGGGGGCCATTTTCTCTCAAACCAGCATATGAGGAAACATCACATGCCATTTTTTTATACAACCACAAAGTCAATGATAAGATACAGTATCAATAAGTTGGGATCCATGAGGAGTGTTATCCTGTCTCTCACAAGCCTCAAATGGATATGAAACACAAGATCTCAAAAGGATAGATGCAGATACACTGGAAAGCCAAGGAGAGCAAGTGTTAGAAATTTAAATTTAATACTAAGTATAATGAGAAATATCTTAAAGCAAGAAGCATATTTTCCAAGTTATATTTTTAAAATATTGTTCTTATCAAACTCAATAATAGACTCTAGAGGAGCAGGGCGGGAACAAAGGGATCCTGGAATATTCTACAGTTTGACCATTGATTCTGGGATTCTAAGATGTCAGTAAAGAGTTGTTAGATTCAAAATGCATTTTAAGACAAATCTGGAAGCTGGGTGTACAGCCTCCAGGCAGCCCAGGGCTCAAAGGGTAATCCACAGCATTTGCATAGAGTGGGCTTTTCTACCCAAGTGTGTTAAGGGAAAACACATTCATACACTCTCTTGATGGTTTCCTTCAAACTGTTTATTTATTCTTCTTTTATAATCTTTTCTCCCACTCTCATTCTTGATGTTTCCTTTCTAACTCTATCTTTACTCTTGATGTTTCTCTTCTAATTCTCTAAAACTCTTAATGTTTTCTTTAACTCTCATTTTTGATGATTTCCTTCTAATGCCCTCATTCTTGATGTTTTCCTTCTTACCCGTTTCAACTCTACCTAACTCTTTTCTTTCCCTTAGAGCTTATATACCCCAGCAAAATCTTTCAGAGTATATGAAAATGACAATATGGTTACATTCTGTTTTTCAAGTGAATGATTACAGTGAATATAAAACAATGAAAAGCAGCTTTTTCTATATTCCTTACATGATTAGACATTTTATATATTACAGATAAAAAACAAATTATCCCAAGAACCCATGTATATTCATACCCAAGCAATTTGCTATATATTTGCCATGTGGGCAAGCAAGGTATTCTTGTAAGGTCTTTTAATAGCAGGCTACATTTGCAGTTACAAAGAAAGGGACAATTAACTTTTTATCTTTAATGGTAATCCTTAGGGTACATACCCACTCATCAATAGTTTTTATATCAGAACATTGAGGGCAGAAATGTGAACAAGGAATTAATCATCACCTTTGACCATCAACCAACCCTAGCAAGGAAAGTACATCAGCTAGTAGCAGTTGGACTGCTTTGTATTTTTGACCTCAGCTCCATGTCCTTGGCAACGTTAGATTGTTCTCGAAGGTTTTTCTGCTCAAAGCCATTATCGAAACATCTGATCCAACCTGAAATTAATTTAAAGCTTTGTTTCAGCTAATGATGCACACCGAATACTGTAATTGCATCTTTTAGCATCGAGAGAATTAGAGCCAGCTTGGCTCTTGGGACGCAATTGTTTTTCTTAATCATTAACTTGAGCTACAGTCTATGCAGCCCCTTAGATGAAACTCATAGGCCCTGGTTGTGTAATATTTCCTTGTATTGGTTTTAGTCATCAAATCTCTGTATAAGCTAATATTATTATTATCAATTAGACTGTATAGCTTAGCGATGAATCCGATAGAGGGGGATGTTTCCATGAGGTAAACACACTACATTACAGGCAGTGGGGAGTCTCCCTACTTTCATTCATACCATGCCAGATAGCAGAGAAAGATCACAGCAGCAAACACGTAAAGACACAGAACAGATCTTCCGAGTCTGTGGTCTTAGAGCCTTGCCTATCCGAGATTGACCCATCAGACAGTTTCCTTCTGGTGGGCTGACATCCGCTGCTCCTCTTACATGGCCACGGGGAGTAGTGTGCGCCTGTAATCCCAGCAGTGGGAGGCGGAGACAGGAGACTCAGTGGCCAAGGTCATCTTGAGGCACACAGCAAATGTGATGCCAACCTCGGCTGTATGAAATCTTGCTACAAAATAAGACCAAACAAAACCAGGGGACTAGGAGATGACTCTGTGGGTAAAGCACTTGCTGTGCAATCCCAAGGACCTGAGTGCGTCTTTCTAGCATCATGTAAAAGCTGGGGAAGGTGGCAAGGGCCTGGATTCCTAGTACTGGAGAGTCAGTGGCAGGCTGATCGTGGAGTTCACTGTCTAGCTAGCCATGAAAAGCAGCTAAGCTTCAGGCTCAGGGAGAGACTTAGGAGCAGGACTGGAAGGAGGGGGAGAATAATATAGTTATATTTTAAGTAAAACATATAAAAAATAAAGAATCCTTGTCTCAAAAATAGGGTGGAGATCAGTGAAAAAAACACTAGACACTGACTCCTGAAACAGGCGCTTTCACACTCATGTGCTCACGTACACGTGCACACATGCACATACACATATGCACATACATGCACACACATATACACATACGTACATACATACATATACACACACACTTTTAAATGAGCATAGATATAGATGTCATTCTATCTTTCTTCACCCATATTCTTTTGCTCGATTTGGGTACAATTAAGTAAAATTCAGCAATAGTGCAAACATCCTATGCTTCATTTATAACATTCTTCCTCTGCCCTCTGCCCTGTAGTTTCTGGAGGCCCCAGGAGAGTTCTGCATACACTCACAAAGAAATAAGTTCCCAGCAGGTGTTCCCCTTGCTCTTAGCTTCCATCTTTTTGTGGTATTAGTAGTAACGGTTTTCACTCACCCAGATCCTGGGTACCAAAGCCCATTTCAGAGTTGGCCTCAATAACCCCACTTTACAGGGAGTTAAGAAAGGGGGGGGATGCAAGAGTTGGGTATCTTGCTAGTGAGCTGTGAGTAGTGACAACCTCTCAGAAAGCAGCGTGGAAGGTGGGGATGGCCTGACATCCCTGGTTCACCCCAGATGTCTTCTCAAACTGCCCTTCCCCAGTTTTCCTGTTACTGCATCTTTTTATTATTCGAACAAACACAAGCTAACAAATCAAAACAATACAAAGCCACAGAATAAGATAATTACAAGAAAACTGTCCTTGCTCTTCCCAGAATGTCTTTTTCAACACAGCTATTAAAAATAACAATAACAATAAGGTGCTGTTTGGGAACAAATGTTTTAGGTCTAAGTTTTCCCTAACAGGGTGCCTCTCTTTGGCCGTTGTTACTTATCCCTTTGTGTATGTGATGTTTTGTTTCACTTGACTTAGTTATTGTATTAGAACTGTCCCTAAGTGCAGCTGACATCCCAGCAGGGTCTCTGCCTCCTGCCCGGGGCCTCTGCTAGAGAGCACAGGCAGGATCCTTGGCTGCCCTTGTCACAATGCCACAGTGCAGAGAGTTTCAACTGTCACTTTAGGTTCTTAATGGAACCAGGATCGGCTCCTGTACACAGTCTTTTTTCCCTTCTCAGATATGGAGCAGTTCTTCAGCAGAGTCTTGTTTCTTCCCTTACATCTCAATGTGCTTTCACACTGCAAATACTGATACCCTTGACTGCTGTGTCCCACAGCATCTTCGTATGAGCAATCACTATTTGCCTAGACCTAGTGTTCTAGTTAAAAGATTAAACAAGGAATTGAGAGGTTTCCCAAATTTTATTTAGAATGAAGATGGGAGAAGAGTTTAAAGATGCATTTCTCTTTTACCTAGATGGAATCTTCATTCTTTCTTTGTTTTCCAAATGAGGTCCTTGAAGACTATCCCTAGAAGGTGTTCTTCCCTCTCGGGTCTGCTAGTACATGCTGGTTTTTAAAGTCATGCTACCTTATGGCATTCTGGAAAACAGGCCTATCAGTCAATCAAATTCACACAAGCTAACAGTCCCCGGAGTTTCTAATTAGGGCTACAGTCTCTCTTGTCAAGCTTTAGTGCCTGGGTTTGGATCTGATCCGTTGCACCCATGTGAAGCTGGGCTTGGCAGCAGGCACCTAATCCCAGTGCTGGTAGGGAGGCAGGTGACACTGGGGGCTCAGTGGCCAGCCATTAGGAGTCAAAAAGGAAAGTTCTGGGTTCAGTGGGAGAATTTGCTCACACAATAAAGTGAAGAACAATTGAAGAAAAACCCAACATCAACCTTTCTCATCTACACATAGGGCAATATGCATATACAAAACAACACACACACACATAGGAGAACATGCATATACATAACACATGCACATGAAAGAGAGATAAAGAGCTCATTTAAAACCTAACTTCGCCTAAAAGTCCATATTCTATAGAACTCCTTAAAGACTCAGAATGAATTCCAAACTCAGAACAATCCAAATGTAAAAGGTGTCTGGAAAGTATAATATTTTAATACCTAACACCTGAAAAGACATTTAGATAAAAGATCTCCACTCTTTTAAAGACATGGAGAAATTACTATGATAAATGAAAACCTATTTTCCCGTATTTAAGTCCCCAAATAAGGTCTTAACCCAGCGGCACTTGGCATCCATGTGCCACCTTCTCTGGTCTCGTTCATGGCAGCCGACTGAAACGTATGGACCTTAATCCAATTGTGATTTAGACAATCCTGACTTTGGGATTTACAACATGAACCAGATGCATTTTCTGATTTTGCTCTTTCCTTCAAGTCCATTTCACTTCTCTCCTGACTGTTCTCATTGAGGGGAGGGCATCGTCAGTTTTGACTAAAGGCTATGACTTCCTTCATGGTGCACACAGGGAGAGTGGAAACCCCTCCTGACAAGCCCAGCCACCCGTTATATTAATGGCAAGTTCCCTCCATCATTTAGAAGCCAATCCAGAGCTCTCAGCTTCTGTTCAGCTTGTGGGTTTCTTTACGACGGTCTCATATCATGTGTCTCTTTTCATTGACTTTAATTAACAGAACCGAATTGAAGTGTTTAAGTATTCAGTGTGTCGGGGAAAACCATGATAGTGAGGTCACATTCAGAGGGAAAGAGTGGGTTTGCTGACATTAGGATGTCAGTCTCTACACATTTAAGAGGGAAATTATTCCATGAGCTTCTCAGGGTGACTTAGCTGAGAACGAAAGGAAGCCCAATAAAGGAAAAAGACTGGACAGACCAGAGGCTCAGGATTGAAAATGCAAAGCCCTTTATGCAGTGGCTTATCTTTAATTTTATTCTTTCTCTAAGAGTTTATAACCCTTTCCTAATGCACAAAAGCTCATTCTGCCTTAGGCCGTTGAATGCAATGAGTTGTTAACTTCGTAACTGATAATTACAGCTATTTGGCCTTACTTTTATTTTAATTAAATCATTGCTACTTTTACTCTGTTTTATACATTTTAAAATTTCTACTACAAATTATTTCTTCTTGATAAAAGGTGATATTGGCCCCATGTGGCTCCTAAGGACTTGTCAACCTTGAGACTTTCTGTCTATCCCTCTGCCTGTAAAAGCTAAAAGCATGTGTAAGATCAAATAGGGTGGGCGAGCTCCCTTCATACCGAAGTGAAAATACCTTGGCTTTCACTGTCTCTTACCAGATGTTGGCCATGGTGCTAAGAAACATTCTGTATTACTTCCGGTGGCATAAATACTGATTTTTCTTGTAATAGCCTATATCTGAAAGGATTCTCTAGAATATATATATATATGTTCTATTTATATAGACATATCATATAATATATTAACATATATTACATGTAATAATATATAATATATAATATGTATGTATAATGCTATGCAATAATATAATATGTATGTGTAATAATATAACTACATGACATGTTATATATTATCACACATACATATTATGTGTTATACATAAACATTATATATTATTATACATATATATATATATTATAGAAGGAGAGTTCTTAGGTTAATTTACAGGAGAGAGTTGCACAACCCATTAAGGGCTACTTGCTCCCTGGAGAAGCAGAGAACCAGCTCAGTACACAATTAGGGAGGAAAACAGCTCAACTGTCCCAGGACAGTCCTGAAAGCTAATGTCAGCAGCACTGATCTGTATGGACAGGCTGAAGAAGCTGAAATCTCACATCAGTGGGAGAGACTTGCCCAGAATGGAGGCTTCCCCCAACTTCCCCCAACCTCCTCCAACTTCCCCCAACCTTCTTCAACACCCCCAAACCTCCCCCAACTTCCTTCAACTTCCCCTAACTTCCCCCAACCTCCCCCAACTTTCCCCAACTTCTTCCAACTTCCCATTTCTTCTGGGGTCCCAGCCTGCTGGGAGGTGCCACCGTATTCAGAGCAGGCGTCCCCTACCATTACTGTCCCATGTATCGCAATTCCCTGTGAAAGTGCTGACCCCTCCTGTGCATCTCTTAGTTACATCAGGTTGATGGCCAAGACCAGCAATCATCCAATTTTAAAGGTATGGTAACTGAGACTCACAATGGCTAAATAATCCATTGTTTTTCTCTCCATTTTAGTTTTCAGCTATTTTAGAATTTCCTACACTTTATTTTGATCAGATTCACTTTCAACCCCTCCCTCTTAACTCTTTCTAGATCAACCCCACCTCCCTCTCCCCCAACTTTATGCCCTCTCTTAAAAAATAGTAGTACATCGACTTCAGTTTGTGCTATTCATGTACTCCTGAATGTGGGACCATCCACTGGATCATAGCTGGGCTAACAGTGACCACATCCTTAAAGAAAATGGAATCTCTCTCCCTCAGAAGACAGTGACTTTCAAAAGTTTCTAAGTGGCATGGAGGGGCCCACAAATCCCTTCTTGTTTTGTGCTAGAATGTTGACTGGCTTGATCTTGTTCTGGTCTTGCGTAGGCAACCACAGATGCTGGGAGTTCAAGGGTGAGGCAATCCTATCATGTCCAAAGCAGCAATTTATTCTCATCATAATCATCCATGCTTATGAATGATGGGGTCATAATTTGAGCATAATGTATCTGGTCCCAAAGCTGTGGTGTCATATCACACGTAACAGCCTTGCATGGGCATGGAACATAGCCACACAACTTCCTGACACCATTGTCTAGAGAACCACTGGACTGTAAATTGTTGAAGTAACTCACCAACATACAAAACATAGTTTCATGTCCCTATTTACTGTTATCTTCTGATCTAATTGTTGGTTCATCCTTTCTGTTCTCAAACCTCATCATTATTTTGCTGGACTAGCCACTTGTATTCTTTTAGAATACCGTTGCAGTCTGTATTACAGGACATACCCACTCTCGATCATGACTTTATCTGAGGTCCTCTGCCTATGGACTCTGCAGAAGTCAGGATTCTAAAGCATAGTCTGTTAGGAGAAGGGTGGATGCTCTGTGAGCATAGAGATTCCAAACTAGCAGCACGTGGGATGCATTCTTGGTACAGTGAAGACCTCATTTACTAGAGGAACGAACAATGAAGCAGGGTGACATATCCATTAGGATATATGTCATAATACCCTCTGGGGCTCTCTTCCGATGACATTTGCCTTCTTCTCACTTAGTACCTACCATGTCTCTCCTACACAGAGTACCTATCAAGGAGAACCCAGTCAGTCTGTGTGGAGCATTAGCCTCAGCAGGGAATCATGTAACCTGTCACGAAGTGTTTCCAGTGGGAAGACCTGTCAGGGAAAAGAAGTAAACACTAAGCCATTATTGAGAATTGCTCTGCAAATAGACTGCGGAGCAAAGGCATCGAACTATTAAAATGCTTAGGAGATATTATTGCAGCTGAGAACACAGGTTTCATATTGACTTGGGTAAGTACCAGCCTTGGTGAGTCTGTTTCTTTACCTAAAAAAGGATGATTGTAGCTATATCAATCTCACGAAGACACAGCGAAGCAAAAATATTTTCATTTTAAAGAGCCTCCACTATGGCATTTGGCACACAGCAAATACTCAACGAACAGCACTCATCACTGTAGAGAACAGTAATCAGAACCTAAGAGAAACATATGGCCCGCCTTCCCACCTACACAACATAGTGACTGCACGTTGTGAGCATGTGATGGTGGAGGATTTAAACCACAGTGAACATTTCAGCTGGACGTTCGACCTGTGTTCATAATGCATAGGATTCAACTCTGTTCTGCTGTCTCCTGAGATGAAAGCAGATCCAGATAAACAGGAAGGCAAGTGCCGTTGTTACTCCCTCCACACAGTCTTTCCTGTCCACTAGGAACACAGGTTTATCTGGTTTAACGTCTTTGGTCATTGATTCTTTAGGGACATTCTCTTTTGCTCACTGTCCTCAATCTGCTTTTCTTCTCAGTCTGGGTTTTATTTTGCTGCTTTCTTGAAAAGCTATTCGTTGGAGCCAGAGAGATGGCTCAATTGTTAAGAGCGCATACTGCTCTCACAGAGAACCCCAATTTAGTTCCCAGCACCCACAGGATGGCTCACAATCACCAGTAGCTACACTTTCAGGCAACCTGTTGGCCTTTTCTGACTTTAAAGACACCAGGCAAGCACATGGTGTACATACGTATAGGCCCTCATACATACACATAAAATAAAAGTATTTTTAAAAGAACATTATTTGTTTCTGAGTTGATGCCAGAACCTGGGCTTTCCCCCTAATATTCCTGCTTGTATTTGAATCCCTGTATCCCTGTACTTTGTGGAGGGCATGCGTAAGCTACTTAGAAGCAGCATGTTCCTTGCTGTTCTGCTTCTCGTCAGTTTTTGTTTGGGGTGGGTGGAGATTTGACATTTAGTCAATGGTTAACATTTTCTCAGTACCAAGCAAGGCTCTCCAGTGCACCATGGCCACTTCATCCCCATTCCTGTGAGTACATTGTCAATTGATTTTCTCGCTAGAGTTGGGTAATTTTCTGACAACAGCCCCATATATATGCTGATCGGTTTTCTGAGTGCTGGAATACTTGAGGAAGGCTGGCATGGATGGCTGGGATTGTCTTCATTTGCAGCTCTCTCTTTTTTCCTGGTCATTCATCATGCAAACACAACTTTGTCCTTCCAGGAGTCTCTGTTTGCTCCTCCCATTTGGGAGCCCCCTGAAGTTGTCTTCAAGGTTTCCTTTCTGGGTTGCTTCTGTGACCTGTGCTGCAATTTGTTTCCAGGTGGTGAGCTCACCCATCAAAGCTTTTCCTCAGTCATTTCTCTTCTGTCACACGTCACAAGTCGTCTTACCTGTGTTCAGGGTCTCAGGGCCATTATTTCTATCAATGTATCTATTTCAAGTGGGAGAGCAAGCCTTCCTCCTTACTCTACCTCTAAAGTGTGGAATAGATCTCCATTTTGTGTCTTTTGGACCCTGGCTTTTTGATGCATTGGTCCAGTTATTTTGAAGAGTCTGTGTGGTGTTTCCTTGGGGAGATTACTGTGGCCTCCCTGGATCTCAGGTACCTGGGAGAATGGCTTCTTCCACTATTCCATGTTCACTTTGGACAGGTGGTAAAAGGACACCTGATGGGCTTCTCGACAGTAAAGATTCTAGATTTTCTTCTTTGAATGAAGGGAGATTGTTTAGAAATACCATCTGAAATGATAGCATGTCTTAGTTTCACTAGCCTTTCATTGACTGTTACCATCCACTCATTATGGCCTCAATCAATGACACAGACACTGCTTTCTAACATTAGGGTTTCTTCTGCATTTCTTGGGTGACAAGTGAGTCTGACTTCATTCATTACTTCACTCATTAATTCATTCATTCATTCTGGTACTGGGGATAAAGCACACATCCTTGTGTATGTTAGGTAAGGTATCTATCAGTGAGTTACGGCCCCAGTTGTGGTGTATTTACTCATGAAGTTACTGCTTCATGTCTAAATGTGTTTGTCTCAAAGATTCTTTACAAGTTGTTATAATCTGTTGTTCTGATTCCAGTTATGATGGACATATCATTCCATATTTGATAGGAGTACCTTGTAGCTTGCCTGCCACCATTAATGTTCCTCCTCCTCAACACTTTAAATCACTTACTTGTGTTTCTATCCAGCAAGAATTTCAGGTTTATCTTAAATTTATTTTCCTGTCCCCAATGCTGGAATAAATATTTTCCCTGAGGAAGCCTTGTTCCACTTAGTGATGTGCAGTGTCTAGAAAAATTACCTGTGCCCCGGCTCTTCCCAGTGCCAGCTCCTCTCAGTGCATACCATTAGAAATGATGGATGCCTATGTGCAGATATAAATGTGCAGACCCATCGTCTTGCATCTATTCAATTGTTTTCCCCATTTGTTTGTTGTGGACTCTCTTCTTTGGAAGGATTTTCAAAGATTTAATGGAGTTTGAATTTCTTCTGAAAATAATTTTCTTGTTGTTCTAGGTTTCTTTGCTCCAAAACAATTCCGTCTAAACTGAATTGTCTCATAATTTTCTTATACAGTCTTTACTATTTTCTAAGGTGTCTCATAATTTTCTTATACAGTCTTTACTATTTTCTTTCTGTTTTCATTTGCTGTACCATGCATCTGGAACCTCAGCCTTCCTGTCTATCTGAAACTTTGCTTCGTAGACAAACAACTATCTCCTCTTCCATCTGTTCACTAATAACCACTCCTTCACCCTCCATTCTCATGAGTTCAGCTGATTAAGATTCCACATCTGTGTGAGAATGGTGCGATTCATCTTCCTGTGCCTGGATTATTTCACTAAGCATCTCTTCCTTCGGATTCAGTCATGCTATTAGTAGTGACATAATTCTCCTCTTTTAAAAAACTAAATGTTACACAATTGTTCACATGTAAGTTTTCTTTACCAACATATCTGTTGGGACATATGTCAAATACCTAAACATACAATTCTGCAGTTATGGAAGTGAAGTTATTCTCCTGAATACATAGCCACAAAGAGCTCATTGAGGTCTATGGAAATTTCATTTTTAATCTGTTAAGCACCTCAGTTTTTTTTCCCTGAAATGTCTAGAATAATTTACACTCTCACCAAAAATGTATAATTGCTACTCTTTCTCCGGATCCTTAACAATGCTCATTGCCTTTTGTGTTCTTGTGATTTTTTTTCTGTCTTTAGCAATTTAATTTAGCATATGCTGGTATATAAATATGTATAAGTTTGCCCTTTTCTTGTCAAAGTAATTTTTTACATAACAAACTTATAACACATTTTATATAACAAAAGAAATTTGAATCTCTAAATTATCAGGAGGGTAATGAGGACATATGAGACAATGCATTTCACATAAATCATTTGTTTGCTTGTTCGTTTCAAAATAGTGTTTCCCTGTATAGTTCTGGCTGTTTTAAAACTCACTCTGTAGATCAGGATGGTCTTGAACTCACTGAGATTCACCTGCCTCTGTCTCCTAAGTGCTGGGATTAAAGGTGTGTGCCACCACTTCTGGTTAACTGGTGCAGTCTTTTCACTATTCAGGTTCTAAAAGTGTACTGAAATTTATTCTTTACGCTTTGAAACATTGTCTCTCTATATAGCTCAGGCTGATTTCTAAGTTAAGATCTTGCTTTTATCTCCTTACTGCTGAGATTACAGGTGTGTGCCACCATCACACCGGGACCATCTAGGTGAGTTTTTTTTTTTTGCCTTTGCCTTTGTGCTATTATTGGTACTCCATAAAGAACATCTTTATTCTTGGACCTATGTCTGCATATGTTTGATAGGTTAAAAAATAGGTTAAAAATACAAATGAGCAAAGCGGTGGTGGTACACACCTTTAATTCCAGCACTTGGGAGGCAGAGACAGGTGGATCTAAGTGAGTTTGAGGCCAGGCTGGTTTATAAGGTGAGTTCAGGACAGCCAGGACTGTTATACAGAGAAACCCTGTCTCAAAAAACCAATAATAATAATAATAATAAGAATAAGAATAAGAATAAGAATAAGAATGAAGAAAGAAGAAGAAGAAGAAGAAGAAGAAGAAGAAGAAGAAGAAGAAGAAGAA
>JABTXL010012463.1:4101862-4126452 GCA_025134845.1 Neodon shergylaensis
CTCTCTCTCTCTCTCTCTCTCTCTCTCTCTCTCTCTCTCTCTCTCTCCCTTCCTCCCTCCTCTCTCATTCTTTGAGGTAATGTCTCATGTACACAGGACTGTCCTGGAAGTCACTCTGTCACTCATGCTGTCCTCAAACTCACAGCAATCCTCCTGCCATAGCCTCCTGGAGGGGCAGGGATTACCAATGGGAGCTACCATGGTGGGCTTTACTGAATGACGAGGGTTCTTTGTTTACTTGATTACAACAAACAAATTTCAGCTGAGCCCAGCTGATAGTGTCCAAAACCCCATAGATGGAAAGAAGCCAAACAGATGTCTTTTAATGTAAAAAGTAAATGCTAAAAAATACCCTCCCTTTTTTCTCTTTCCCACACAGGAATTTTGTAGACATTTGGAAGGCATCCCTTACAGTTATTCTGTCCCCATCGGGGTTGGTATCTGTAGAGAAGGCTTTGCTTATCTGTCATTTACCTTACATATGGTGTGAAGGAACTGCAGTGTGCGGTTTCTGAGACCCCATCGTGTGTGTGAAAATGGTGATTTTTTTTCTTTTAAATACGAGTTCAGTGAGCTCAATTCTAAATTGAAGAATCTGCGCTCTTCCTTCTGAATGCCACTCCATTTAAGCAGTCTCTCCCACCATTCAACGAGATGATTGTGCATCAAGCGTGGAAGGGCTTGTGCAAACACAGCTTTGATCTGTCTTCACCTTAGATCCGCATGATAGAGTAATGGGGGAAAGACAGGAATATGTATATTATTGGACTTCAATTAAATTTCAGAGCTGGAATTTGTATACAAGGAAGTAGTCAGCCATAGCGTAATGAAGTCAAAATTGCAGATCAAATTATCCCATGCGTGTGCATGGTGCGATTTCGTGACACTGGCTTTTTAAAAAGACTACTTCAGACTCATTTGTATTCAAGATAAATTACAAGCCATTACTTAGGCAAGTACATGGCTTTTGGTCTGCGGTTCAGCGATTGACATGAATACGTTCTCCTTGTTTCCTGTTAATGACTCAAATCCATATTATTTTACTACAATGTACATGTTGATGACTTTGATATTTTTTCTAGAACCAATTAATAATAATGACATTTCTCATTTTAAAATAAAGAATTTTTATCAACTTAGAAGAGGCAGCAAATAGGGCTTGTCTTCAGTGGTAGCCCTTTAGTTATTTGCTTTTGCTTTTGTTTCATCTGAGTTAACCAAACAACGGCCTAGCTCCCAAGCTAGGGTTGTTGTGTTCCTGTGGGGTTTTTATAAGTAAGCTGGACTTTTGTTGTCCCTAAGAACATAGTTTTTCCCAGGCCCTTCCTTCCACATCCCACATGCTGCTCTGCTGGATCAGCAACTAGAATTGTGAACTGTCAACAGTTTCCTTGGGTGGTTCTGACTTGAACACTGCACAAAGAATCATGGTGGGTTTTACTGAATGATGAGAGAGCTGGCTTTAATGTCTCCTGACTTTCAGAGGCTTGACACCTATCCATCTGTGCCCTTTTGTTGACAAAGTCTTGTCTCCTTTTTCTTCTATGAAGGTCACCCTTCCCATTGTTAACAGGACACCTGTTTGTTACCTGTAAACCACCTGTAAGAGCCTGGGTTGGTCCCCTTTATAACTGACACTGATTTCTGCTGTGGGACAATGGTCTGTACCTGTCAATTGTATTTTAATAAAATGCTGATTGACCAGTAGCCAGGCAGTAAGTATAGGAAGGGCGACCAAGCAGGAAGTAGAGGCAGGGCAATGAGAACAGGAGAATTCTGGGAAGAGGACTCAGTCTGCAGTTTTTACCCAGACACAGAGCAAGAAAGATGTGACTGCCTCGCTGAAAATGGTACCAAGCCATGTGGCTAACACAGACAAGTATTAAGGGTTAATCTAAGTTATAAGAGTTAATAAGAAGCCTACGCTAATAGGCCAATCAGTTTATAATTAATGTAGGCCTCTATGTGTTTATTTGGGACTAAATGGATGTGGGACCTGATGGGACAGAAACCTCAGACAACAGATTTCCATTAACTAAGACTTTAAAGAAAAATCAAGCCACCAATCACTGTCTCCAGTCTTATCATCTTATCCAAACTTTAGATTTACACACGCTATTAAATATCACCAAAGTTTTATTGCCAAGTAGTGAGGAGTGTCACCTTTCCCTACCATGCCTGCTTCCTATTTCACTCCAGGGTTTACTCTTTGCCCTCCTTTAAACATAGTCTCATCATGTTAGTTTTCATTTATAGAAAAATTGCCAAAATAATGCACAGCTTCTATGTTACCCCACAGTCATATTTTCCTGTTATTCACATCTCATATTGATGTGCTATTTTGGTTACAACTACTGTACAAGTGATAAGGTCCACATTTTGTTCTTGTTTTGTTTCCCAATAATAATCCCTTGATACCTTTGTAGAGGGTGAGAGTATTAATCAGCTACTATAAGAAAATGCCTGAAACAAACTTAAATTAGAAAAGGCTTATTTGGCTCATGGTTTTACATCACAGTTGGCAGGCATGGTTGGTAGATTATAGCTGCTCTGAGGCCTACAGCTGGCAGCATGAAGTGGCGCTACAGTAGGATTGCAAGATGGAAGAAGATGCTTACTTGGGGTAGCTAGGAAGGAGTAGATAGACAGACAGACAGACAGACAGACAGACAGACAGACAGATAGATCAGAGTCGGGTGTTGTGGAAAAGAATATTTGTTTAACTATGTAAAGAGGTGTTACATTTGCTTGTGTGGAAGAATAATTGTTTAACTGTGTAAAGATGTGTTATTTTCGTTTATGCTGCATTTGTTTGATGAGGTAAACATGCGTTGCTGTTTTTCCTTGTCTGCCTAAGGCACCTAATCAGATCTAATTGTTCTAATAAAAAACTGAGTGGCCAAGAGCTAGGCAGAGGTGGGGCTGGTGGGCAGAGAGAATAAGCAGGAGGAGGAATCTAGGCTCTGGGGAGAACAATGGAGATGCCAGGGACCAATCAGACAGATGGCCTCTAGGCTGCCAGACATGGAGGAAGCAGGAAAGTAGGACATACAGAATGGAAGAAAGGTAAAAAGCTCTGGGGCAAAGCATAGATGAGGAGAAACAGGCTCAAATATGTTGTAAGAGCTAGTGGGACAAACCTATAGTAAGGCTGAGCATTCATAATTAATACTAAGTCTCCATGTCATGATTTGGGGGCTGGCAGCCCAAGAAAGTCTGATAAGGTCTGGAATCCAAATATCTCTATTCAAGGGCCACAGTGACCTATGACCTCCTACAGGTCCCTCCTCCTAAAGATACCTACTATATCCAAATTGCAGTAGCATGGAGACCAAGCCTGTATGAGACATGGGAGGCTGGGGGATGTTTAAGGCCCAATGCTACAACTGCTGAGGAATTCTGTAATGTCCCTCAATGAGCTTCGTCTTTCCCATAATTAGACGTTGGTTGAGTTTGGTGTAGTAGGACCTCAGCAAGTTAAATGTATTCCTACCACATTATGTCAGTAATGCATACAGTCAGCCCGACTCACACGGGGAAACTCTCCTCCCCACCCTGTCCTTTTCATATGAATCCTGAAAGAAAACTGCTCAAATCCAGTGCTTGAGTGAGGTACAATCCTTCAATCTCTTTGAGGGTGAAATTTAACGTGAATTATTTTCAATGGTGTTTCCTGGGAGATTTTTCCTCTTCTATTTTCTTTATGTATTTAATCATTTATTATTCACATGGGTTCAAGCATTGCTCCTTAACATTTTACATTATAAGTTAATATTTCACTCTCTTACTCTTCAAGGCATTCCACTTTAGCCCCATGAGTTCTTTTGGTTGACTTTACCATAGCCCCACTGCTGCAGTTCTGATTTTTTTTTTTACAACATTCCCTTTCTCTGGTGAAAAAAAAAAGCATTCAGGCACATTTTGTGTATTTTCTGAACCCACTCAGCTGTGGAATAATCCTGTACACTGTGAAAATGTGTTATTCTTGTTACTATAAAGCTAATTGGCCAGTAGCCAGGCAGGAAGTTTAGGTGGGACAACCAAACTGAGGTCAGGGAGAAAGGACAACGAAATCAATGGATTTGCCAGGAGACACAGAGGCAGCAAGAAAGTTAGAGGACAGGTAAAGCTATGAGCCACGTGACAAATACGTAGATGAATAGAAATAGATTAATTTAAGATGTAAGAGCTAGGTAGTAATAAGCCTGAGCTATTAACAGAGCATTTGTAATTAATATTAAGAGTCTGTGTGGTAATTTGGGAACAGGCTGGTGGGACAGGAAAATCTACCTACATCCCCAGAGTCAGGCAATTCCTTCAAAGAATTCTTTTTTTCCCAAAAATTGCTCCTAAGCCATCTCTGGCTTGAGACATGTCCGTCATGTGTAGGGTGGGGTGGTCACCAGTCCTGTTGGTTCTGTATTAATCCCCTTTAACTGCTGTCTTGAAACCACATTAATTTATTTTCTCTATGCACTGTAAGTCAAACTCTAACCTTGGTTTTGATGGGATAGTGCCTGTTTCTATAGGATAAATCATGTTCTTTCCTCTCAGCTCTGGAGCTACTCCTCATGCCTTGGCTAGTGAGGTTGCTTCGTGTATTGGGGGATCCTAAGATGGAATACAGAAGGAAATATGGTTTGGATGTGTTATTAAGATATCTTTGCTTAAGATAAAAACCTTGGGCTTTTCAGATTTTGCTTGTTTTATTTTCATGTTTTTGCTTTTATTTCCTGCCCGCCTCCATGGTGTTCTTGCTTTTGGTAGTTCTATGTCAGACCACCAAAGTTTTGATGTATTTGTTTTTGTTTTTAGTTGATATCCTTCTCTGAATAGCTATCAGTTGTCAATATCTCTTAGCAAGTAATGGAGCTTTCTGCTCATCTCCTTCAACACCCAAGAGTATATATGAGCAGCACAAATTGCATTTTTCCAAAGAGAACACAGGTTGGGTGTGTAGGAATAAAGGGGGTGGATATAATCAAAACACATTGCATGAAATTCTCAAAGAATTAATAAAGGTATGTTTTAAAATGATAAATTTTAAGTCTTTGTTTGGTGGAATACTTAAACATGAGATTTTGCATGAGATTTTGTGCTTATTGTCAATAAAAGATATGACTTGCTCTTTGAATTCAGTATGCGGCACGTGGATTTCTGAAACTGAACAGGCAATAAATAATTAACAGTTTTAAATGAAAGGGGCCACAGAATCCTTAAAATTGATTTCAAATAAATTAAAGGACTTTTTCATAAGTTTGAGATTATCTTTTGTTAATTAATAAGTTTAGTCAGCTAATTCACTAAAAGCCCATTTTAATGGGTTAACAGCAGCTATCAGAGCTTACTATAGACCGCGACTGCAGAAAGTGGATCTTACGTAAACACTGTATTATTGAAGGTTTCTTGAGATAGGTGTGCTTCAAACTGACCTTAAAGGAACCTGTACCAGAGTTTGCCAGGAAGAAGTGATTTATGTGTCTGATGAACCTAAGATAGTCCTTGCACGTAGCTCTCTGGGAATGTAAATCCTGGAAGCTATTAGAGTCACATAAATTGATTCTAATGGAGGAAAAAGAAACGCCAGAAGGACAGCAGTTTCACATTTCCTAATTCCTGTAATTATCTGGAAAATAGGGTTTATTTAAATTCTCGCACATATTTCAATTGTTTTGGAGTTCCCCACCTTGTAGTTAAACTTGCAGTTTAACAGTTTCCCATCCCTCGTTGTTCCTACTTTGGGGTGGCATTCATAGATTTACCAACTTCCCAGTACAAATCTGGTGTAGAAAATTACTGAAAGCTGAGTTACTTTTTTTTATGCTGCCTTTGTTTAACTCTGAGAAGGTGCATTACTGTGCCTGTCTAAAACACCTGATGGTCTAATAAAGAGCTGACTGGCCAATAGCGAGGGAGGAACAAGCATAGGTGGGGCTGGCAGGCAGAGAGTATAAGCAGAGAGAAGGAGAAGCAAGGAGGGAACAAGGAGAGGAAGGGTACCAGGGGCGAGCTACTCGGATACACAGCAAGCCACGGAGAAAGTAAGGTATACAGAAATAGAGAAAGACAAAGCCCAGAAGCAAAAGGTAGACGGGATAATTTAAGATAGAACAAGCTGGCCAGAAACAAGCCAAGCTAAGGCTGGACACTCATAATTAAAATTAAGCCTACGTGTGTGATTTACTTGGGAACTGGGTGGCATGCCCTCAAAGAGTAAAAAAGAGCAAAAGCATTCAATAATAGAAACCTCTCCGCCTAGCTGACACTGGTTGAATGCCATCAGGATTCTATTATCGCTGCTTGTCTAATTTGATATTGTTTTCTGGTGGCCATCATAAGCTCTCCAAAGACACTGGCTATTACTATCAATGGTATTAGTGTGAGCTATACTCAAAATAATGAACATTTTAAGAGTTCTTAAGAAAAGGAATACTAGAGGCTAGTAAATGCCCACTGGTTCCCAGAAAGACAGGCTCCTTGGTGTTGTTCAAGAGAGGCTGTGCTAAGCTTTTTCCGGTGCAAAGTGTTAGCTCTCCTCACCCCAGCGGTTCCTATTGTACTCAATTACTTGCAGACTCTCCCACAGCCTGGAATGTAAGGTTAAACATGGCAACACTGGCAACTCTGCATGGCTTTTCCTCCATGACCCACGCAAGGTAATCTTGTCCTGGCTAGTAGATTTAAGTCCTTTTCTATGGTACTGTCTTGTTCTTGTGCATTCTTTGGAATGTCTGTTTCATTTGACTGAATTTTTAGATAGTGTCTTAACTAAGCCAAGTTGGATTCAACCCCTCCAAGTGTCTGAGGATGACCTTGAATATCCAGTCTTTCCTTTCTGCTACTTTCTAGGCACTGGAATTACAGGCCTGCACCACTACAGCTAGCGTATATAGTACTGAGGATTGAACACCCTAAGCAAGCACTCTACCAATTTAGTCACACCTTCAGCTCACAGAGTCTCTTTTCTCTGGTGTATGATACAGTTATTTCTCCCCCTTTGTGCCCTCCTCCCCCTTCCTGCTGACTGACACCCATCAGTCAGATTTCACTTCCCCTAAAAAGCCATGTGGGCCGACGCATCACTGAGACCTGTGGCCACGCTGGTGCGTCTCCAAATAGAAGGACGATATTCTCTCATCAACTCTATTTGCCAGCTGTTTTTCACTTTTGATCCTCTCTGTATTGAATGAGGTGGCAGGCTGCCTTATACCTTTGAGCATGCTCAGCATTACTCCAGCTTGTCCCCACCAGATCCTGTTAGTGGGAGCAGCCAGCCCAGCTGTGACCTGAAGAAATGTCTGGAGACACAGCAGCGGAGGTCTCTGAAGGATAAAACTGCCTCTGGTGGAGAAACATTGTGCTGAGAAGTGGACCTCAATTTTGGCTGTTAACTAGGCTTTCCTGTGGGCACACCTCACCCATGAGATTAGAAAATGGTGTTCTAGTTATTTTTGAGTGAAATGTAATCACTAAAATCCAAAAGAAAGATAACAACAGAATTTGACATCTAGCTTGTCTGCTCTTCGGTTTCAAACCTGGGACAAACCTTGGCCAAGGTATCTACTTAACTTATCAAAGCTGACACTAGCCACTAAGTTCTCGCTGCATCCCTCAGACCCTACCTGTTAACAGAGACCTCCTAGCTGGCATACCCTGCCCCCTAACCTAAATTCCTACCCAAGGGCTTGGCTGCCCTTCTCTACGGAATAACCACTTTGGTAACCTGTCCCTTGTCTACTCTCTTTTGGACCTCCAAGCTGTTGCACACAGTTACCTTCTCCCTCCCTTCCCCCTTCTCCTCACTTGCCTCAGGGTCCTGTGCACTCTGTACTCTACCAGATGTCCTTGACTCTGCCTATGTTCTCCTGCATATCTACAATGAGCTTTCTCTTCCATCATATTTAGGAGCGGTCCTGTTCCTTCTTATTTCTTTTTGCATTTATATGCCACTTGCAAAAACAAAGGGTTGGTTTACTTTCAGAAAACTAGTTCATACAGAGCCCACTCTTATAACTAATATTTTAGAATGGTTAAATAAATAAATCCTGCAAGCTGTGCCCCTATCAAAAGCACATCACTCATTGAAACAACTATTTATTGTTATGACCACAACAGTGTTATGTATTTTGGGAAGGAATTTGTCTCTACACTTTTGTGTTAGTATCCTTGAGATACATTTGACAATTGGTGAGTGCTTTTCTTATTTTGAAATTATAATATCGTTATAACTTGTCCACCTTCCCTTTTCTTTCTCCAAATGTTCCCATATAACCCTCCTTGCTTTCTTTCTATTCCATGGCCTCCTTTTCAGTAATTGTTATTGTATATGGTGAAGTACTTATCTAATTATTCTTTATCAATAAAAACTCAGGAGTCAGATATTGAGGTAAGAACCTGAATGATCAGAGAAGCAGTAAAGAAGCAATGAGTAACTTCCTCTCTTGTCCTCCATCCAAAAAGGTGGAGGCTCTCTGCAATCCCCACCCTACTACTTCCTTTCTATATGTCCTCAGTCTTCCAAAACCTCTATGGCTAATTTTGGTCAGCTAATAGCTTGCTCCACCCTCTGATTCAAAGCAAACTTTATTGTCATTCCTGGGAGTGCCAGAATGCAATCAAAAGATTTCACAACATTTTCATCTTTTTGTCTAAATAAAAATGGAAGATTTTTAACTCTAATACAGTAAAACTATATACAACAAGTCCAATTATCAGGTAAGAATTACATTTACAATATCTAGTCCATTTGCATATGTCAAATTCAGAGAAAATGCTCCATTATCTCTCTTGGTGAGTCCAAAGTTTTGTATCTAATTCACTTTCTATCCTAACTTATATTACCAACCCAAAACTATTTTTTAGACCTCAAAACATTTTCTTAGATAAACAATTTTAAGCTTTTATGTCTTTCAAGCTTATATACTTTACACCTCTTTTGTGAGTTTCTTTTCTGAAATTGATAACAAGGAAAACTGTAACTATAACTACCTTGTCTTCAGCTCCATCAGAGATCTGAGAAGAATATAACCTGAATATTACTAGGTAATAACCTGAGTAAACAGGAAGTGCAGAGTAAACAACTTCCAAAACTATAGAAATGACAGAAACAGCTGGATGCCTGAGCAGTCACCAAAGTTTCCTCTATAATGTTGGGGCATCTATCGTTGGTCTGGAGGCCTAGGAAATCTGACAGATTTTTCTGTGAAGCAGGAATTTTCAATAATTTTCCCTCCTTGTCTTGGCAAAGTTTGGCAGTTGCTTTCATGTCCTGCTTGTCCAATTTGGACAGCATACTGTCATCAGCCAAGGCAAGAGCAGTTTCTTGCCCTGTGGTTAACTTTTGCCACAAAGAAATAAAACTCTATATGAATGTTCTTTGATGTCGATCTTCTTTGAAGTGGACTTGTGCTGCTAGGAGCAGACATATCTCATTGTCATGAAAAGCCTTCTGGTATTAAAATATTTTAAATGCCACATTCTGTAGGTCTTTGAAGTGTTTGAAGATCACCTATTTATTTAAGATATATCTGAAAACATGACTATAAGTTTGATTGTTATAAATGACTAACTGTATTTTTTATCATTCTAAATAGTTTGCAATAGCAATTTTCAAGGACTAGAAATTTACATTACATTGTTAAAGGAGCTGCATAGTTACAATACCTTAAACAAGAGTAGAAACATATGTAAAGTGTGTTCTAACAAAAATAGCCTTAAATTTGTACCAATATACAAAAATACCTTAAATAAGAGAAGAAATTATCTACAGTATAACAAAAATAACCTTAAATTTGTATCAATACACAAAAATCCATGCCAATGCAAAATATTTAAGACTAGTAGTTGCTGTTTTAGTTTAAAAATAGATTCAAGAATTTACCCTTTGATCCTATCATTTTTATATCTCCCTTTTTCTTTTCGAACAAGATTCCTGAATCTAATCTCCTTTGCTTTGTTTTCTCCCTATGAACAATAAGAACTTGCAATCAATCCCCCTAAGTGATAATAAACATTCATAGCCGGGCGGTGGTGGCGCACACCTGTAATCCCAGCACTCGGGAGGCAGAGGCAGGCGGATCTCTGTGAGTTCGAGGCCAGCCTGGTCTACAAAGGGAGTTCCAGGACAGGCTCCAAAGCTACAGAGAAACCCTGTCTCAAAAAAAAAATAATAAACATTCATAATCCACTGAACAACCAAAACCACCCACCTCACCTTTTTGGAATGTGTGCAGCAACATACATATATGTATACACACATATATTCCTAAATATAACCTGCATAGCTTCTATAATGTTATGTGTATGCATGTTTTCAATGCTGAGAATTTGGTATTGGATAGCCAATTAGATTGCTCTTCCCTGAGGGGAAGGCTAATGTTCCTGTTCTCAGCTTTCTTCAGTTGCCTGTAGTTCTTTGTGTAATGTTGTGGCCCAATAAGCTTTTCCTCTTTCACTTTGGCATATCTATCAGTAATGCTCTTGCAGGCATCTTTTTCATTGATGAGTGAGTGAGTAATGGATACTGAGCTCATTCTTACTATGGTAGGAACTCCTGACTGCAATCTGTTATTACCAGCATAATTTCATCTAAAGGAGTTTCCTTTGAGAGCCTGCATTTAGGATTATAAGCTCTACCTGTGAAGATGTCCATTCTTATTTTCTCCCAAGCAGTAGGATGCAAATTAACTCATAGATTGCCCCATTTTGTAGCCAAGTGTGGCTACTAGAGGAAGCCAGGCAGCAAGATGGCTAAGGACTGAAGAAAGGGAAAAGTGACACACTCTTGTTTTCTGTCCACCATTATCTTGCTCTGCACTACGGAGGGCTGAAGTCTCAAACTCCATCCAGGTCATGGGGTGACTTTAGAGAATGATGTGCTTAAGATGAGAAGAAGCAGAAAGAGGGGAATGTTGTCACGGTAGCACTGGGCTGCTCATCTCTCAATGTGGTGCCGAATGTCAGGGCACTATCTGGGATACACTTCTAGGTCCATGCGACTTAATCTCTTATGATCTAATTGAGAGGAAAAAATAAAATTCAATCTTATTTCTGGTGTCTGTTATTAGCAGGAACACAAAGTGCTGAACGATCCCATTAGCTTTTCCTTCAGGACACAGCCTAGTTTTTAAGAGGAAGGGATCTAAAACTTGAAATCACCTCACAGTGTCTTAATTTTCATGAGAATGTGTAAATAATCCCCAGCCTGGACACACACATTCTAATCTGATTTTTATGTAAATCATATTTAGACATTTTCCCCAGAATTCTATAGTGTACCTTTAAAACATATCTGAACTGTGGTTGCCTTTCAAATGAATTTCCTTGCTGTGAACCCACCATCCAAGTAAGAATGCTTCCTTCCTGGGCTTGCATTTAGAATTTAGAATTTTGAGCTACACATACAAGACCTGACCAGCATGCCTGCTGTTAGCAGTTGCTTTTAGAGAAATAAACCTTTCCCTCCGGCAAGACTGAACGCTTTCAACTCACTCAAATGGATTGGAAATTGCCCTCTTGACTAATAATACACTGGGAAATGTTCACTTAAGGATAATTGTCCATTCTTTGGTAATTACCCTCCCCATCCACCGTCTTCAAGAGTCAAAGAAGTGACTGCAAAATTCTGAGGAACAGAAAAGCAGGCATTGTGCAAAACTTGTAAGCGTTTGTCAAAAGAACTCTGAAGTACTTACGGGCACCAGGTTCCCCATCTAATTGCTTCAAATCCACCAATACTAATGTGAGCTTTCATTCCTACTTGTTCCTGACATGTAAAATAAACAGCATTGTCTTGTTTTCTTGTTAGGTTAACACTACATTTCTAACAACTTAGAGAAACGCGGACTTCTGTCGCTTTCCTCTATACTATCTATGACTTGGGGAAATCTTAGTTTTTCCTCATATTAGAAATTAAGGAAAATAGTACCCTGTGGGAGGAAGTAAGAAAACCTGCGACTGTAAAAGAATATTTCCATCCCAGTATTTCCATTACAAATGCAGCAGGGATTGTTTGGAGGCACCTGACTTAGTCTAGAACAGTATTGTAGGTGGACAGTTAATAACTTTTCTGTATTAATTTTCATATTAAAACCACAAGCGAAGTGGTTAACTCTGCCACATTCTGAAAGTCTTTCGGTAGCATTTCCTTCCTAATCTTTCTAGACAGCACTAAAGAGACCACCCTGACATGCAACTTCTAAGCCTTGCCTTATTCCTTGGAGCATCTTTGTAAGTCAGCTGGACAGAGCATTTGCGCAGCTTGTGAGTATCACACTCCTAACAAGATGTGTGAGCGTTAACTAAAACAGCTCAGCCTTTGTTTTCAGAAATCAGTGGGATTACACGTTCTATTTTGTTTCCAGTTTTATGAAATCCATCAAGGAGGCTATTTGGAGTCCCTGGGCCTCCCAGCTACAAACAGAGCAAGATCAGAAAAACAGTAGGAAGATTAGGGACCATGAACAAAATGTACTACCAATGTCTAAAGAGCCGGGTCAAACAACCTGGTGAATCCCAGTACACACATCGATGCCACCCTCTCTATTGATATGCTGTTTCATATGTAGAAAGAAACATCTATCAAGCCTAAGTAATTTTCTGCAAAGCATTTGAACTGGGAGCATGCAAGCTGGCCATTAAGAAAACTGACTCTTAGCCCTATTCCTCAGGCTGTTCGGTTGTAAAGATAGTTGTGGGGCAGTAAAAAAGCCAGGGCATAAAATCAGAAGAAAAGTCAAATTCATTCTATCATTTAATTTGTCAGCATAAAGAGAGGAACTTTTCTTAATTTCAAATTTCTTATTTTAAAAACAGGTAAAATGTACTTTGACTTTGAAGGGAAGCAGCCTAGGACCCTGTCTCGTATCACTTTGGAAAGCAGTGTGGCGGTTTCTCAGGAAATTCGGGATCAACCTACCCCTGGACCCAGCAATACCACTCTTGGGAATATACCCAAGAGAGGCCTTATCATACAACAAAAGTATATGCTCTACTATGTTCATAGCAGCATTGTTTGTAATAGCCAGAACCTGGAAACAACCTAGATGCCCTTCAATGGAAGAATGGATGAAGAAAGTATAGAATATATACATATTAGAGTACTACTCAGCAGTGAAAAACAAGGACTTTGTGAATTTTGCATGCAAATGGATGGAAATAGAAAACACTATCCTGAGTAAGGTAAGCCAGACCCAAAAAGAGGAACATGGGATGTACTCACTCATATTTGGTTTCTAGCCATAAACAAAGGACATTGAGCCTATAATTAGTGATCCTAGAGAAGCTAAATAAAGAGAACCCAAAGAAAAACATATAGGCATCCTCCTGAATATTAACCTTCATCAGGTGATGAAATGAGACAGAGACAGAGACCCACATTGGAGCACCGGACAGAAATCTCAAGGTCCAAATCAGGAGCAGGAGAGAGAGCACGAGCAAGGAACTCAGGACCTAGAGGGGTGCACCCACACACTGAGACAATGGGGATCTTCTATTGGGAACTCACCAAGGCCAGCTGGCCTGGATCTGAAAAAGCCTGGGATAAAACTGGACTCGCTAAACATAGCGGACAATGAGGACTACTGAGAACTCAAGAACAATGGCAATGGGTTTTTGATCCTACTGTACGTACTGGCTTTGTGGGAGCCTAGGCAGTTTGGATGCTCACCTTACTAGACCTGGATGGAGGTGGGTGGTCCTTGGACTTCCCACAGGGCAGGGAACCCTGATTGCTCTTTGGGCTGACAAGGGAGGGGGACTTGATTGGGGGAGGGGGAGGGAAATGGGAGGCGGTGGCGGGGAAGAGGCAGAAATCTTTAATAAACAAATAAATTAAAAAAAAAAACTCCAAGACTGGATGATATGTGCAGTCACCGTTCACTTTCAGTTATCTGAAAGCAGCCAGTCATCCTCTAGGAACACACAGAAAGTCGGCTCCAGGATCAATAGGTTTCTAGCCTCCTGCTGACTGCACTTAGCTGATACCTAAGCCCATGGAATGGAGAGTCTGCAAAGGAGACTACTGACGCTGGGTTTGTAGGCTCCCAAGTGGCGGCATTTGGACAGCATCTGAGATGGGAACACTGCTGAGAGAGAAGGCTTGCCTTATGGGCCCGGGTGAAGCACTCTTGGTGGATAATGGGCTGGCAAACATCTCCCGTGGGCTGCAAGCCAACAGGGGAGGGGCAAGGCTGGTGAACACTGAAGAGAGAAAGGGCTGTGTTCTGTCAATTGGTTGATTCCCCAGAGTGCTCTTTAGTGGGATCAAGCCTCTGTCACTGGGACCTGAGGAACAGGGGTGGCCATTGCTTATTTCTCCCATGGGGAAGGAATTTTAGAAACACAGTAAAATTATTAATAATGAAAGCAAAATAAACTCTATTTCCTTCCTTCTTCCCTCCCCCGCCCCCTTCACTCTTTCTTAAACGGAATCTCTCTAGGTAACCCTGGCTAGAACTGAAACTCACTCTGTAGACCAGGTTGCCTTCCAACCAGAAACAATTCTCCTGCTTCTGACTCTTGAGTTCTGAAATTACAGGCATGTGCTACCACACCTGGTTTCAAACCTCAAGAGGACGAGACTGAAAAGATTTTGCCATCATCAGACTCCCATAGTAAAGAGCAGAACAGGTGATTCAGAGTGACGAAACAAGAAACAGAAACGAGTGGAAAGTAAATACACTGAATTAGAAACAGTAAATACACTGAATTGCTGGGGAGTCACACAGCACCCACACCTGTGTCTGTATCCCCACAATCCCACCCTTGGAGTTTAGAGGAATCTAAAATAGGACCAACAACTGCCTCACATGGGAGAGGCTGAGGAGCCTGGAGACACTCTGGCTGGGAGGCTGGATCAGTCTGCCTCTCACTGGAGAGGCCCCAGCCAGATAACAGCTTAACGCCCCTCCTCCCACCACCTGCCCCATGTCTTAGCAGTCCCAATCTGGTGACCAAAACCCTGGAAAGTTCTTGAAGATCCACGGTCCTTAGTACTGGATGGAAGCCTGGAAAAGCCAATTCTGATATCAGAGAAGGAATCGTTAGCAGGACAACGGGGTGAATCAACTCCAGGGTAATCTTCCTCCTTCCATGCCCTTCTGATCTGGGTGAGGAGCCACCAGAGGGTGCTACCCATGCTTGAGGTGGGTCCTTCCACATCACTTTAAAGCAGCCAGGACATTTCTTCAGCTGAGGCTCCCTACTCAAGTGACTCTAATTTGTGACAAGTTGACAAAAAAAAAGCCAATCATCATGCCATCTTTCCAAACCTTAGATAGGTAGGTGTTCTTTTTTCATTGTGCTTCGAATGAGTGGGACACGTCTTTAAGTACTTTGTCGAGAACAGAAACGTATTGATTAGTGTAACCACTGAACGTTAGTTAGTATTAATTACCAGCTGTAATTTTTCCTACAGTTCTCTACTTTATATAACACTGTCTGTCCTATACAGCTGGAGGGGAAACTCCTCCCAGTCACAAATAGCCACATGTGCCTCTTTCCAGAAGGCAGTCGTGTAGCATGTGCCCTTAGATGTGTGTGTGTGTGTGTGTGTGTGTGTGTGTGTGTGCCATTTCTGCTTCTTTTCAATCAAATGAGATCATCACACATCCCACTTGGCAACTTCCTCCAGTCATAATGGAGCCGTGACCCATCAGCGTTCACCCCGTGAAGATGGTCACACATTGTGTTGACGCGAAGCATTGTCGCATTGAACACCCTGGTACATGGGACTCAGGGCTTTCCATATTTATCTGTGTTCTGTTATGTTGGTGGGCAGAAGACCGCTGGTGCAAGGGAAGAAGAGCGCGGACATCGTGGTTCTTGGTTGTGGTCTTCATTTTTCAGCTTCCCGTTCTATAACAAACATATCCACCCAACTACATATCCTTTCTCCAGCTGGCCTTAACCAACTGCTATCCACACAGCGGCATCCTGCGCATTTGACATGACTTTATTAACTCCTAAGTGCTGAAATGCAGGTGACTTTTTTTTTTGACAAAGTATGTCATTATCCCTGTGTACAGTTTATTTTAGAAAATTGCCTTGAAATTATATTGCCGGGTCTATTGAAAGCTGGTGACATTTGAAGGCATTTAAGATGTTTCCCAAATTGCACCTTGCACAGGCTGCTTGCTACAGTACACAATCTAGCCACGACGCATGTGGCCTCCCCTCACGCCCCTTCACCGCTCAATAGAATACTCGGTAAATTGCAATTCTCCCTGACTCATTTCTGAGAAATCTTAACCATTTCCACTTAGTTTTAAAATGAGCTATCTGTGTGTACCTGTCTATATATAGGCTGTGTGAGTAACATTTAAGACAATGAAGCGAATGCTTCCAAGCAACTGGTCCCGTGCTAGGCATGGTGGCATGTGCCTTTATTCCCAGCACTCCAGAGACTGGCAAGATGCCAGGCTTTCTCTTTTATGGTGCATATTATTTTTAATGGTCTTTTGAAGGACATTAATAAAATATTTTAACTCCAGCGGTTTTATATTTCATACGTGATCAGCAATGGAATATAGTAAATCACTACTAACAACATTTCTATTACTTGGAATTTTATACATTTATTTACACTGGAATGATGAAATATTGAATGCCGGGCTATTTTGTATATGATGTTTCCAGAATAATAAATCAGTGATAGAAAAAGAGGGAGATGGTGCTTGAAGAATTGATTAGGATTAGTAGATTTTTTTAAAAAGCACTTAGGAAAAGCAGGGCGTTAGGTGAAGAACTGGACTGACTGGAAATACATTATATGCACGTATGGAATTCTTAAGTAATAAAAAAATAATTGGGGCAAAAAAGACTTGTGTTTCTGTAGAAAGTCACGCAAAAGGCATGGATTTAGACACCTAGATGTCTTCAGTGTCTCCTCTTTCACTTCTCTCTCTATTCGTATGGTTTGTGTTACTGTCCAGAGTTCGAACATTTGATAGTTTTGGTTCTGCCGAAAGCCGTGCGGTGACCCGCAAAGCTTTACTTCGGTCACTGAAAGCTGTGTGCTCAGGCCACATCATGGCTCACCCAGTTTGCGTGCGTGGAAGGCTTCCCTCCTCTTCTTCTGAGGACCCTGATAAGCCAGCTCTTCACAGAGGAAGGGCACTGAGCATTCCCAGGAGGGAAGGCATGTGTTTCCTTGGCAACTGTAGCCACATGCAATCACCCAGAATGGCTCCTCCTACTCCTGGGTTTCCTAGGTAGCAGGCTGCATATATTTTATAAAGACAATGGGATAACAGGGTAGACATCACCTTGCTCAGCCCTGTAAGGTGAAAAATTGGGCCTGCTACACTGAGGGGGATGATATGAGTTGTATAAGGGAGCTACTTCTCTCAAATTTATCATGAATATTTTAACTAAGGTCAAAAATATAGTATGTTGTCTTCCAAGGCTACGTTAATTTTGTGAACATAACTTCCTCTCATTCAGCTTTTCCTATCAGTATCTTGGCTCCACTCCACTGACAAGTTAATCTCTATTTGGAGGTGAATTATAGGTGACTCTCTCAGAGTCCCCTGTGGCTCTGCCACGGGTGCAGGAAAACTCAGCCTCTCTATGACATGAATGAGACTCATTTTTCCCAAATTGACTATAATGTCCCCATAGTCTCAAAGCATCAAAACAGAACTTGCCTCGAGAACCAGTTAAGGACATGAATAATTTTATAACACAAAATAAATGAAAGAAACATTGAGAAAATTGATAACACGCAGTCAATCCTCAAGGTGATTATTTTTTTCTGGGCATAGAGAAAGCTTCGACAGGCTAAGTGAATACATTTACATTATACAGACTCTAGAAGAAATTAAAGAGCAAATGTGCATTATTAAATGTGGGTTCAACCCATGCAGACTGTCATGCCTGATTAATAGTCTTTTCAAGTCAAATATTGTTTTAAAATTATGGCGCAAACTTCTTTAAATTCTTAATTTCATGTAATAGGGGCTCCTATTCTCTCACAAGGCAATTAAGTGTGATTATCTATTGAATTGGACACAAAGAGAAACAAGATTTATCTGCAACTAATCAGCTCTGGAGCCTTGAATTTTAAATTATGCACAAGCTGAGGAGTCCGGCGTCCGTTGTTTGAAAGTGTTTTTCTAACACGGAACAGGACACCATTACAGTTAGAATCTGGTGGGGGAATGTCACAAGATGCTCTTTGAATAACGCTCTTGCAAGCTAAATCAGTAGCTGCAGAATATGGCGGCCCTTGATGAACTTTGGAAGTGGAAGTGGGGGGATCAGGGGTTCAATGACACCCCTTGCCCACACAATGAATTCCAAGCCAACCTAGACTACATGAGCCCCTGTCTCAAACAAACAAGTTATATGTAATATATATATATACATATATATATAATTATTATATTAAAACTGGATATACTTTCAACAAAATATGGGACATATTTTTATACTGATTTCTCAAATAAAATTATATTTAACTTTCCCTAGTTACTTCTGTATTATGTGTATACATTCTCTGTTTTATTGCTCTATAGGCTTGAAATGTTTTTTGTTTTTGTTTTTCAGGTTTTTTGTTTGTTTGGTTTTAGTTTGGTTTTTGAGAACGGGTTTTTTGTGTAGCCCTGGTTGTCCTAGAACTTACTCCGTAAACCAGGCTGGCCTCAGACTCACAGAGATCACATTGAAACTTTTAATGCATCAAATTCTATTTCCAGAACAACATGTAAGGTTACATACACTTTAGTGGATATGTTTTATACTCTGGTATATGAAGTTAACATGTTAATAATTTGTTTCCTCTGGTACCTCACTCAACTTCCGTCAGCTGTATGTGAACGAACATGCGTGCACGTGTGCACATGCTCATACATACTGTTCGGTGCTTCTGAACAGGGGAGGCAGAGGGATTTGAGAGCTATCAAAGTGACTGTCAGATTACTGTAGCACGCTGCACATATGATGAAGATAACACAACTTCCATTGGAATCTCTTACTAGTGCACATCAGAGAGCACAACATGCCCCATCTGCCTCCTTACTCCTCTCTGTGTGTCAGTTCGTCCAAAGCATCCTTCCTTCATCCTCTTTTTAACAGTGACTTTCCTCTTCCTTAGAATTCTACATCCAGCCTTCTGCTTCCAAAGCGAGGATACCAGAGCATGAAGGACAGATACTGGTTTAGTTTCCCTGCTTTCTGTTTAGCTATCTGGTTGGTTTGGGGTTAAGTGTGTTCTCAGCAATAAACATTAATTACTAATATGTTTAACATTCTGTTGTACTTCCTGTTTTATTTATGATCTGACTTTATGAGGCATACATTTCCCTCGTTATAGCTATGTTTAGGCTGGCTGATTGTTAAGCTATGCTCCTTTTTCCTTTTAGCTCACAAGAGCGTTTCTATTATCCTTAATGATGAGCTGGGAACATATTAAAAATGTATAGAAATGAACAACAAAAACCCTTGCTAACTTCTGTTCCAATGGTATGGAAACAGTGCTCATTCTGAGGAATTACAAAATCATTCATTATTTTTGGTCGGTAGCTCTTCACCTTAGAGCGGTGATTCCAATCAAAGAATGATGGAGTGATTTATGTCCCTGTTTTATGACAGTTAATTTAAAGATTAGGATGAATAATACTAAAATCAAGGCCATAGTTCCCACGTATCTTGAGCACATGTCTAATTTTTAAATGTTGTGTTCTCTTTATTATTACAGGGGAACATGCATGCAGTGGTAAGATGGAGGTAAGGAGACGCCAGTTAGGAATCCATTTTCTCCTCCTATTGCGGGTTATGGGGAGGAAATTCAAACTGTTTGGCTTGTGTGACACAAACCCTTTTACATCAGTGCACATAAGCAATGTCTACCCCTCCTCCTAAGGTCCCAACGACAGAGGCACAATTCTGTTTAAGTTCACTCTGGGGGACAAGTGAGTTTGTTGGGTTTCCCCACAGGACACAAGGGAGCGGCTTGTGGATGCACACCCCTAAAAAGCCATACTGGAAACTCCTTAGTTGGCTACAATAGTGTCTCTATTGTCCCCATCCCCAATCTTTTTCCACTAGATACTTTAGCTTCTACCCAAGGGTGAATAGGACAAAACTGCACACAAATGCTGTTCAGCGTCCGGGTACTCAGATTAGGTCCCAGGATCTTCCTACTCCACCTTGAAAGGCAGAAGGCGTAAACAGTTAACAAGCCCAGCTGGAATGAAATTTTGCATGTGAGCACAGCTGAACACCTTTTGTTGGAGGTTGTGGGAGGGGAACAATGAGTCAGGGGAACCACAGAGAGTCTTGCTTGGGTGTCTCCTGCTGTGTTCTTGTAATACAGTGTGATTGATGTCCAGCTGCCTTCCTTTTACACCACATCAGCACTGTTCAACAGAGCCTGAGATATTTTAATTCTTCAGTAAAAATGCTGATGTAACTAACACTGGAAGAGGAAAAGTCTTGACTTACATTGTTTAACTAAGGCCCGTGCCAGTAAGAAGCTTGGGCGTATAGTTTGGAAATGGGAGTTTTCTACAATGGGAGTGGAAACTTAAAATTTCCTAAAAGAAATGAACAGTAGGGGTAAGAGACAGCTCAGCAGTTAGGAGGCCACACTGCTCTTCCAGAAGACCAGAGTTCAGTTCCCAGCTCTGACATCAGCTGTCTCCCTACTGTCTGTAACTCCAGCTACAAGGGATCTCAGAGCCCAGGCCTCCAATGACACCGACACTCAACTGAGCTTATCCACATTCCCTAACTACACCTACCCTTATATGGTTCCTACACATACACACACACACACACACACACACACACTCACACACACATACACTCACATAATTTAAAGTAATAAAAAATAAATCAACCAACCATAACACTACAGAAATGATATTCAATTCTAAAGCTTACTGAGGTACATAAACCATCTTTTGTAAATCTTTTCTGAAACTATAAAAACATCTGGAACTCTGAAGTGATTACAGGACACTTTCAATTTTGGTATTTTAAAGCATGGTTTTGGGGGCTCTATAGGTTTGCACGTAGCTATCAGCTTTGCATTCCCAGGAATGGTGTTCTTTCTCACTGGGATAACACATACACAGTCACAAGCCTCTAGTGTCTGCAAGGTCACATGAAAGCAACACTTTGTTTCCATCTTTCCCTCTGTTTAACCATTAATGGTTGGTTTTTCAATAAATTCTTAAACTCATTAAGTTCACATTAAACAATGGCACAGCTATATAAAGCTTTTTTTGATTTGCTGTTTACTTAATTAAAGGTCATAATAAATTTCAATAAATATCAGTGAAAGTAATACATCATAATCTCTTCTTTACCTGTGTCATGAAATTGATCTCTGATGAAGAAAGTAGTGTGGAAAGGAGGCCACTTGTTGGTTCCCGGCTGCTCAGCCCTGAAATAATCATACAGAAACTATATTATTTAAATTACTGCTCAGCCCATTAACTCTAACTTCTTATTGGATAACTCTTACATCTTAATTTCTAGTAATCTGTGTATCACCACATGGCTGTGGCTTACCCGGTAAAGTTCCAGCATCTGCCTCCATCAGGGCTTCATGACTTCTCTAAACTCCACCTTCCTTCTCCCAGCATTCAGTTTAGTTTTCCTTGCCTAGCTAAGTTCTACCCTACTATAGGTCCAAAGCAGTTTCTTTATTTATTAATGGTAATCAGAGCATACAGAGGGAAATCCTATGTCAAAGTAGATATCATCCCATTATCAAATATGGTTTCTTAAATCTGTCTTCATCAAATAGTGTACATATAAGAACAGATATAGGTCATATAAATACATGTGACAAACTATAATGATGCAATGAACAAGCATCAGGATGTTCACATAGCATGTTGCTACTTTCTGTCTCTCTGATTTCCATCTATATTTAGCATGTGTTTAAATATTTCTTTAGTTTTTCTTGTAAAATTAGTAAATAAGTGATAACATTTTATAGATAATCTAATGGAATATATTGATTTCATTTAAGATCATTTTTGCAAACTCACTTGTGTTGCCTGTGTGATTGTAGTGACTCAGTGTCTCTGTTGTGCCATGCATTGATGTAAAAACATACTTCAAGCTATGAGAGTGGGCTGCTATTCTTTCTTTTTAAACAGATTTTTTATTTTATATACTGTATTTTTATCTGCATGTATATATGTGTACCATATTTGTGCCATATGTACAGATGCCAGAAGAGAGCATCAGATCCCCTAGAACTTGAGTGACAGATGTGTGTGAGCTACCATGTGGGTGCTGGGAACTGAATTCTGGTCTTCTAGAAGAACAGCCAGTGCTCTTAACCACTGAACCATGTCTCTATCCCCAGCAGCTGTTGCTTTTATTCAATGTATAAAACCATTTATTATTTTTATTTTAGCTTAATTTTAATTACTGGGACTTTCCCTAAAATAACTTTCATACTGGCACCTTTTGTCATGTGTTTGACCTATTTTGTTCCTTTAAACTCCTTTGTATTTATCTGTGGATTTGTGGTTCTTTATATATTAAAAATAAGTAGACAGAGATGCATGCATGCATGCAAAGTATTTTCTTCCAGCTTCTGATTTGACATCCTTTGGTGAAAAGCACCTATGAGCTTTCAATGAAGATTTAATCAATATGTAGTCTATGAGTAGGAAGCTTAGTGCAAACGGGTTATCTTTTGTTTCCTCTTGCAAGGCTAATCATATTGAGGTTCTATCCAGAGGCAAACAAGAAGGTTGGTGAAGACAAATAGGATATGCCTATAAATCTTCCTGTTGTAGGCCTGACACAGGAAAGTCTAAAGTCTCATGAAAGCCAGCAATGTGTGCTTTGCACTGGATGGTTGCTGGGCACCCCAGAATGCCCTCTGCCATGAGCATCTTTAAATCTAAGATATTAAGCTGAGTTCTTCAGCAGCCATTATTACTGTGTTTAATGTTGTCTTCTCACTGTTGAACAAGCCACCTCCCTGCAAACTGTTTGAGGCATGGATTTGTCCCCACATGGATCTGAAAAACATAGTTACCAAGGAAATCACAACCATGGCCTCATGGGGTCTTAGTTTTACCATCAGCACAGAAAAATTAGAATCAGGCTTCACTCCCCTAGGCCACAATTTTCTTAAAATGACTTTTAATCATAATTTATTATCATGTTTTTTCTATAAAGTATTGCTCTATTCTGTTGCTTGGTGTGTTAGTCAAGGATCTCTAGAGTAACAGAATTTATAGAATAAATCCCCCATTCTCTCTCTCTCTCTTTCTCTCTCTCTCTCTCTCTCTCTCTCTCTCTCTCTCTCTCTCTCTCTCTCTGTATGTGTATATGTATAACCCTAACCCTACACACACACACACACACACACATATATATATATATATATTTGAGGATTTATTGGAATGACTAACAGTCTGTGGTTGAGCCAATCCAACAATGGCTGACTGGCTATGATTAGAAGTCCAAGAATCCAAAAGCTATTCACTCCACAAGGCCATGTGTCTCAGCTGGTCTTCAGTATACACTGAAATGCCAGAGAAGTAGGCTCTAACGACAGTGAAGGAAAGGACTTGCAAGCAAGGCAAGAGCAAACAAAGAGCAAAAGCTTCCTTCTTCCACATCCTTATTTAGGCTTCTAGCAGAAAATATGGCCCAGATTAAGGATATCTTCCCAGCTCAAGGTACAGATGAAAGAGCTGTCTCAAAGATCCAGATTCAGATTAGAAGTAGATCTTCCTCCTTTAAGACAAGCAAAAGTCCCTTGCAGGTATGTCCTCCATTTTTAGATTTTAGTTAATTCCGACGTAGTCAAATTGACAACCAAGAATAACAATCACACTTGCTTAGCCGTATAATTTGGTTTGGCATCTGGGTTAACATTTTACTTCAGGCACACGTGTTCCAGTTTGGAATCTCACGGTTATATAGTATCTTTTTTTTTTTTTAATTGAAAGAAAAAAAATTTCCACCTCCTCCCAGCCTACCATTTCCCTCCCCCTCCTCCCACTCCTCTCCCCCTCCCCCCACTCCTCTCCACCTCCCTCTCCAGCCTGAAGAGCAGTCAGGGTTCCCTGCCCTGTGGAAAGTCCAAAGTCCTCCCCCCTCCATCCTGGTCTAGGAAGGTGAACATCCAAACTGGCTAGGCTCCCACAAGTTATATAGTATCTTAATCACACACTTTAAACCCTTCAACTCCAAATGTCGGATTCAATATAAGAGAATTTAGATCATGTTGAAAGTCAGGTATCTTCTTTTTACCCCAAGGTAAAAGGAAGAATGGAGTCTGGAGGGAGCTAGAAAGTCTTCATTAAACATTGCTTTCTTGCTTTGTTCATCCATCAAGATTCCAGAATGTAAGAGGAGGACCAGCAATCAACACAGGCAATATCCCCTAGGATGTTTATAGGTCCTGCCCCTCCTGGCGTTTCATCCAGTCACAGGTCTAGAGACTGGACTAAGAGGGGGTTGACTGGCAGTATGCAAAATGTCCCACCTTTAATCCTCACTGTATTCTCTCTCCTCCCTTGTCCCCTAAGTATCTGTCATTTGTCTGTCTGTCTGTTGTCTATCTATCTATCTATCTATCTATCTATCTATCTATCTATCTATCTATC
>JABTXL010012463.1:4126462-4161083 GCA_025134845.1 Neodon shergylaensis
ATCCATCCATCTAACTATCTCTATCATCTATCTGCCTACTTATTTATCATCTATCTCTTGCTCTGTCTTTCATACCTTTGACCACACACTGATGGAGGCTCTACGTAGAAATGTCTCAACTACCTTGGGTCATATAATCAAAGCAATCAAAGAGAATGTTTAATGTGTGAGTGAATACCCAAGAACAGAATTCAGCAAGCCAACTTCAAATCCACCGTGGTGTGATTGTCAACTGAAGGTCTTCACTCTCTAGGTGAGCTAAGCCCTAAGCCCCAGGTGGACAGCTTTGACTTCATTCCCAACCTCCAATCAGTTTCCACACGTGCTGATTAAACCGCATCATTGCTCTTCATTTGTGCTGTTCACTTCCTAGCTTTACCCGTGGCAATCTTGCTGAAGATATATTTACCTCTTGCTGAGTTTTTACTAATTTTATCTTGTATAAGCTTCTTCCTCCTGAGCCCTCCAGCTTTTCCCCCTCCGATGGAGTCTCCAGTCTCCTGCCAATTTGCTTCGGCTGGCTTTCTCCAGTCTAATCATGCTATGCACTCATGCTTGAAAAACTTCAAGCATTACTTAAATTTTTCTGAAAACCACCCTACCCTTTGGCTCTGATGGCAGTGAGATTGAAAAATAGAAAATCCTGCAGCACGTCTGCAGCGTTAAAAGGGATCCAGAAGTAAAACCCGGAGTTGTGCACACCGGCCACATTTGTCTGACTGTGGTCCTGTCAGGTAACTCACTTTCCACACTCTCTTACCTTAAAGAACATTCAACTGCCCATATGCACAACGTCACTTTCCCTGATCTGGAGGATAAAAGCTACCTGTCACTGAACTAACTTTTTAAAACGGTAAAATTTGTTCCCTCCCCATCTTGGGGATCCTCTGCAGAAGCCAAATGGCCTTTAAGAGTTCACTTTAAAGTTGGTCACTGTAAGCAGAGACTGATCGTTCACTTCCCAGCCACCCAGACCTGAAATAATCACACAGAAACTGTATTAATTCAAACACTGCTTAGGCATTCTTGCTATCAGTCCATTTCCCAGAGTCATGACCTTCAAGTGTGTTTTTATGTCATGCTTTACTTAAGAGGAATCATCCATGGGAGCATTGGACTGAACTGTCCATTGGAGCTTTTAGGGGGTCACCAATGAGTGCACAGATGAAGGTAATGACGCCTGCACGCCCTAAATCTATCAGTAGCAACAGTTTGGCAGTGAAGGAGAGGATCCTCTGAGTCTGCTCTGCAGCCTTGCCTGGATGCTGATGGGCCCATTCTTCTACACATCTAGTAAGGTCATCTTTCCCTCTCCCCTCCCCTTGACTCCATTTTCTCCAATAGGCACCCTTTTACTTTCATGCCATCTATTTCTCCCTTAGAGTCTGCACTAGACTGAAAATATCACCCTTTTCATTTTTAGACTGGCTTATTCACTTAACATAATGATCCCCAGTTTCATCCATGTTTCTGAATACTATGATCTGGTTCTTCTTTATTATGAGATAATGCTCCACCGTGCATGTATTCAAACTTCCATTATCTGTTTATGTCAAGGATACACACCTAGCAATAACTCAGCTCCTGTGACTAGTGCCATGATTAACATGGGCATGCAGTTGTCTCTACCGCATTGATTCTTACTGGGCACACACCCAGGAGTGTTAGAGCTGGGTCATGTGGTAGTTTTAGCTTCAGTTCTTCAAAGAACTCCCAAATTGATTTCCATAGTGGCTGAGCAACTTACAGTTGCAGGAAATGTCCTTTGTCCCTGAACCCTTACTAGTGTTTATGATTTCTTGAACTCTTGGTGGCAACTGCTCTGACTGGGGTAGGAGGATACCTTAATGGCAATTGTGGTTCAGTGACAGGGTCTTATTATCTAGATCTGGTGGGCCACGAAGAGAAACGACAAGAGCCTGTGTTGTTGTATTGATCTCTGGAGCCTCTCTGACAACAACTCATAAGCAGGTACCCTACTCATAGTATTTGGGGGAAGGCAGTGTTAAATAACACACAGCTTCTGGGAACAGTTTTTCCCAGCCAAGCAAGATGTCTCCTTTCAAGCTATTTAAAAAAATAAATTGCATCTTTAGTTCAGTTACATGATACTAAATTCCGGATGCCTTTTTCATACCCCATTTGTTTTGTGTGACCCATTCTCTCCTATGCGCCATGCTTGATCTCTCCCAATGTCTGCACTATGAATCATATTATCTGCATCCGATTTCCCCTCCCAAAACTTTTTTTTTTAGTTTTCTGGCTTCTGCAGAATATACAGAATTAAAGTTAGGAAGCTAAGATTCCACACAGGGGAAAAGTGATTTAAGTTCCTTGTGAGAAATTGTTGAGAAATCTTGCAAGTTTGAGACTATTTTGTCCATTAAACTACACATTTATATGTATAGATTTTGTTTTAAAGTGCTAGCATTTTTTTTTGCAATACATCGGATTAAATTATCAGTAGTCATTTTAAGGTAATAGTTCTGAAAACTCTCAGTCCCATAGAGTTCAATGGCCTAATTGTGGTTGGACTTGAGAAAAAGGTCATCCACAGGAAGGGTGTATAAGAACACCCAGTTCTCAGCACAAAAGTTGTGACATGCATCACCTTGGCAGGGAAAATAGCTGGATGTGACATTTTCCTGAGGTTCCTCTCTGTGGTACCCAGTGGTGGGAAGCCTGTCTCTAGATATCAATATTTTGCATATAAGATGACAAAAATCCAACTGTTTTCCCAATAATCAATTTGTCATTGCAGTAAATACTCATCTATTATCAAATATCTCTTCTGATGGTTCCTTCATGAAAAGCCACTTGGGAGGAAGTAAGAATGGTAATACACGTCAGGTCTCAGGTTGGGCGATCACGATTCGTGTAGGATAAGGAATGAGTTTTCGGAAGCAAAATGTTGTCTAGGGACTCAGGAGAGTCACATTTTAAGCCGAGGATGTGTGATCCACGCTTGGGATTCTTCTGTTCATGAATGACACTGCACGGGTTTCAAAGTGCTCAACTGATTCTTGGTTTCAAGTCAGCAAAACAAAATAAAGGAGAAGCGGCTGAAAATAGTAGCTGGTCATTTCCCTTCCATTTGAACACGTTTCTCCTGAAAGTGAAGCTGGCACTTATTTTAGAAGCTGTCTAAAAATGTGTTCCTTTTACTTTCCCCAGCTGTAGTTCTAATCCCCATCAATCAAATGCAAATCAGACGAAAATTCTTTTCTTCTTCTTCTGCCTGCTCTACTGAAAACAGGATTTGCCTTTCACGGGTCCTTGTTTTAGCACCGACGAATTGGACTTTCTAAAGACAATAATCTCTTCCCCAGTCTCTCTTTCCCTAAATCTTCATTTGCCTTACTCAGAGGACCTGAGTTCATTTCCCAGAACCCACATCAGGTACCTCCCAAACCCCTGGAACTCTAACACCAGGGGATCCACCCTTACCTTCTGGGCTCCACTAGTCCCAGTCACCTGCACACATACAGACAAGCAAAACACTTACTCACATAAAATAAACGTAAAAAGCAAACGAGCCACTGTGTGGCTGTATTTACATTTTCCAATGTATTTTTCCAAACCATGGCCAGTTTTGGAGTGCTTGTTTGGAGAGGAAATGTTTCAGATTGAGTCTCTATCAGCTCTCTTTTTCTTAATTAAATCTGTTTGGAGCAAATGGAAAGGTAGTTTATTTATATTGTTGCATCAGTTTTGCTTCTCCTCGGCTGCATCTCTCCATCTCAATGCCATTTATGAACAAGGTGGTTTATATATTTTCATTATTTATTCCTGCATTTTGTTATTTATCACTTGAATTTTTAGTATTAATAGTTTCTCCATTATGTTGGTCTGGCACTTTCTATGTCTTAGATACATGCTAATTCCTACAATGGCTCCTATGACTAATTTGCACTAGAGTTAGAAAATTAAGCTAAAAATTAAGTTAGAAAATTGAGTTTTTTGTCTTCACATTTGGATTTTGAGTCCTGTTTGCATAATTTTAGCAAAGTGCTGTTCTAGACCATGGGAGGCCTGTTTTAGGAAGGATGCCAAGAGTTCTCTGTATGTTGTCAAAAAACAAAAATAAAACACTATTTGATGTCTCCACTCATGTTTCCTCCCTGTTCCCCAAAAGCATTGGATGTCTGTTCTTAAATGTTAGAAATCCTTTGGGGACTTTTTTTTTTTTAAAGAAAACAAACTCTCTTTTTTTCATTTTACATACCAGTTCCAGTACCTACTTGTAACATGAGGGCCTACTTGTTGGGGTTTCTGTCCTGCCTCGTTCCCACAGCCAATAAATCCCAAAGAAAATACACAGAAGTCTACATTAATCATAAACTGATTGGCCCATTAGCTCAGGCTTCGTATTAGCTTTTATAACTTATATTAACCCATTATTCTTATCTATATTAGATGGTTTGGTACCTTTGTCAGTGGGGCAGGTCACATCCTGCTTCTTCAGTATCTGGAGAGGACTAGGGAGGAATGGGCTTCCTCCTTCCCAGAATTCTCCTGTTCTCATTGACCCACCTCTACTTCCTGTCTGGTTGTCCCACCTATACTTCCTGCCTGGCTACTGGCCAATCAGCGTTTATTTAAAACATAGTTGACAGAATACAGAATTGTCCTACACCACCTACTCATTCCCTTCCTTCTATTCCCTCCACCTACCCTTCCCCCTTGCCCCCCATACACTCCTTAAACAGGGTAAGGCACATTGCTTTGGAGAAGGTTCAAGGCCCTCCTTACTATATTTAGGCTAAGCACGGTATCCATCCAAAGAGAGTGGGTTCCCAAAAAGCTAGTACAAGCAGTAGAGATAAATCCTGGTGCCGCTGCCAGTGGCACCGCAGTCTGCCCCAGTCACATTCACAGGGACTAGTTTGGACCTACGCTGGTTCCTTCCTTGTCTGACTGGAGTTGGTGAGCTTCCATTAGCTCAGGTAAACTGTTTCTGCAGGTGTCCCCATCATGATCTTGCCCTCTTTGTTCATATTCTCACTCCTTCCACTTTTCAAATGGACTTTGGGAGCTCAGCCCATTGCTCTTTGGGGATTTTTTAAAAAAATTACTTTTATTTAAAATGGAAATTTCTATCTTATCAAGGTTCAGTAGCTCTTAGAGTATACCTGCCATGGAATGATCATCAAGGATAGTGAGTAGCCAGCTAAAGATGTGTTAGTTTCTGCAGCAAAGCATATGAGAAAATAAAACCCTTGCCTCATGCCCTTGAAAACATAGCTGCATATAAAGCCATGTGACTGTCCTCAAATCAGTTTCTCTCTGCAGGATATGATCTATATTTAATCTCCTTTATCCAAAAGGCTTTTAATATTTTAAAGCATTTATTTATTTTCCATCTGTTTGCATGGGTCTACATGCACCATGGTGCTCAAGCGGAGGTCAGAGGACAACCTGCAGCCATTGATTCCTTCCACCCTGTGGGCTCCAAGAATCAAACATGGCTCATGAGGCTTGGTGGCAAGCGTCTCTACCAGCAGAGCCACCTCCCCACCAGCTTGATTTTAGTTTTTTTTAATGTATGATTATCATATCATCTGGATTTCTATATAAACTTTAGAATTTACTGGTCATTAAAAAAAAAACTTCTGTCACCTTGATTTGGATGACATTGGATGTGCACAAGTTGGTAAAATTTATGAGTACCAAAGTCATATCAAAGTCTTGTTACTTAGATGGTCTTCTTTTTTGTGCAGGAGTGTGTGCTGGCAATTTTTTGAGGGCTGTTGTTTTCTTCGTTTCTTTTTCCATTTGTTGGTCAGCATTGAAGCTTGTATGGTGTGCCTGTACCAGACTTAATCACTAGTTCAAGATTCTGTTCAGTAGATCCGCCAGAATCAACTGAAAAGAAGTCACTTTCAAATGTAAAGTATTTTCAATTTTTCCTCTTTGATCCTTATTGCTTTTAAATCTTCATTTTCCCATTTCACCGGAGTAGAGTTTCAAGGCACTGCAGAATAAAGCTGGCTAAATTGATGCCATCTTCCATCTCCTCAACTCAATAAAATTTGCTCAGTACTTGAATTTTATCTTGTTAGATTTTCCTACTTTATTTCTTCATCTTTCTTTTTCTGTGTGGTTAAGATTTACTCTGTATCTGGAAGTCTGAAATCCTTTTAAAGATATTTTATGCATATGGACAACACACTTACCACTGGTATATCTATATCTGAGAAACATGAAATTGTATTTTTGTTCCACTGCACTAAGTATATTTCTAGTTTGTCTCAGGGCCTCATCATGTGCTTCTAGGCCATTTAGAAATTTGATTTTCATTTTATTACTGCTCTATACCTTAGTTATTATTAAAAACTTTTCTTTTGCTTCCTGACCTGAAGATGTGGGTGCTCTGTCTTACTTTTTCAAGTATTGCATTCATTCCAGTAATTTAAGTTAGTATTTAAATAAGAAGGCCATCAAAATGAATCAATAGATAAATGTGCTTGTGCCCAGGCCTTACAACCTGAGTTTTTTCCTCTAAATCTATGGTGGAAAGAGTAATCTATTTGCTTTCTATTGCTGTGATAAAGACCATATCCAAAAGTGACTTGGGAGGGAAAGAGTTTATTTGGTTTGCATACCCTGGTCACAGTCCAGCGTCAAGGGAAGCCAAGGCAGGAACTGAAGCAGAGATCATAGAGGAGCACTTCTTATTGGCGTGGCCCTCATTCTTGCTCAGTTTAATTTCTTACATCAACAAGGACTATCTGACCATGGATGGCTCCACCCACAATGAGCTGCCCTCCCCATCATTAATCAAGAAAATGGCCCACAGACTTTCCCACGGGCCAATCTGATGGAGGCAATTTCCTCAGCTAAAGTTCTCTCTTCCCTGGCAACTCTTGCTTGTGCCAAGTTGACAAACACTAACTGGCACATAGAGAATCCATTCCTGAATATTGTCCTCTACACACACACACACACACACACACACACACTAAAAATGGAGGATTCTTGAAACCAATTGATACTTTAGTCATATAATACACTTGAAATGGACCTATATTCCAGTCAGCTTTAATACTTGATCACATTTATTATTGAGGTTGCATGAAAACCTTTTAAAAATTGCCAAAATTATAAATAAAACCAGTCACTTGGAATAATGATACTGCCCATTTAAGCTGTAACCCTGCAGTAGGAAGAGAAGCAGCAACAGCTAATTGTGGGCACCGTATTTTAAGCTTCGCTCTTGGTGGAATTTTATAGACTGTGTCCATTAAAATCACTGCCTTGCCCTAGTTACACGCAATCTGTTTTCCGTGATTCATTTTTTTCTTCCTCTTGTCTTTTCAGTTCTTATATCAGCTATTAGCAGTATCATCAATTCTTTTTCTTTTAACATATTGGTTTCGTTAGCACGTGCAGTTCCCAGCTGCATAGTTATTGGTAAAATTTTGTAAACCATCAATGGTTTATTTTGATGCTATGCACCCAGTAGACAGTTTGATCTCTCTGTATTCCCTTCGAAAGTGAACTCTCAAAAGTCTTACTTGTCAACAGACATTTTCTTTTCCAACATTATGCCTAGCATTCGAAAACCGGTTTTCATAGAAATTTTATTTTGGCAGTCCAAAAGCTACATAGAAATCTCTATTAGATTGATCACATGATTTAGTAACAACAGATTTTAGTCAACTACACAACAGAATAATGTGTTGCTTTTAGTGTGTTGTTTTGGTATTAATATTTTAAATGTATTAGTTGCAAAAGCTGACTAACTTATAGGATTTAAAACTATATAAACTACTTTTATCACTAAGTCAAAGAACAAAGACAGAAAAGATTGCTCTGAGGGACTAAAGTAAAGACTAAAGCATTGGATTAATGGGGACTTGGCAATTGTTTTTGCTGTTATTAAAGTGAGGATAGACAAGAAGGCTCACTAGGTAAAGAAACTTAGAGAGAAGCCTGGTGACCTGAGTTCCATCTCCTGGACTCACAGAGTGAAAAGAAAGAACCGAATCCCTCATGTTGTCCTCTGACTTTCTGAACATGTGTGTGCCACAGCATGCATAGCCAAACATATACAAATAACACACACACAGACAGACAAATATTAAACATGATAAAAAAAATTTAAAAAGACTATTTGGTGTCACTTTTTAAATACATCCCAAGTCACGCAAATTTATAGGTATTTAAAGAAAAGATTAGAAAGGGAAAGAAATCGAGAATTCAGAAGCCTTAAATATCACACTGACCAGCAGTTTAAACTCGGCTCCTCTTTTTCCCCTTTACCACAAACGAGGAAGTATCAGGTGAGTGTTACTAACAGAAAGCCCTATTTAAACACCACTTGACTTTCTCGGTGGCCAGTATTAGGAAGTCCACTGGAGAGGGCAGAAAGGAAGAACATGCAAGTCAAGATCTTATGCAGAATCCTGAAGCATGTACCCGTTCTAGGTTTTTCTTGAGAGTTAAGGATTAAGAAGAGAGCAGATGTAGAAAATGGCAATTATAAAAGAGAAAGGGAACTGATAAGGAAAGCGGCCATAGTGCAAACACTTCACGTATCCTAGTAGAACATTAGATAACAGGGAAAAAATAAACAGATAAACGAGCCCTTAACCCAGCAAAGCAAATACACAGCGATGTGACCTTGCTTCGATTTTAAGACAGAGTTTAATCACGTGTTCTACGCTGGCTTTAAAGTCAGGATCCTTCTGCCTCTGCCTCCTGAGTAACAGGACTTAAGGACTGTGTGAGCCACCACCCGGGACTCAATGCTTACTTTACACGCGATAATAAAACCAATATTCTCCGAGAATTAGTAACTTGCTTAAGCTCATGTTACTGGTAGATAATTGCAAGAATTAAAGGTAATAATAATAATGTCTTTAAATTACCCACACCTTCCACAAAATGCACAATGGAGAGGTAGAGGAACACGGAGAAGTAGAGGAAAGCTTAAGCAAAAACCACAGGCGCTTCACCCGCTTGTACGCGCACGCTGACGGCCCCCACACAATCTAACCTGCTGCCATTTGTCTCTCTTACTTTTTACAAAGTACAGGGGAGATTTAGAAGGTAAGAACCACGCTGCAAGTGAAGCATCTCACACATGGGAAACGTGTTGGAAATAATGACCCAGCACCCAGATTCTATTGTTGTAAAAGAAGTAATGTGGATATTATTATGAACTCAGTGTAAGGAAAAGAGAATGAAAGAAGACAGTTATGAAATGTGTGGGTCTGTGTGTTTCATGTAAAGCTTAGCCTGCCGCATCCTGCCCTTGCCTAAGTGTCAAAATGCGCTGGCGTCGGAGAAAATAAAGTGCTTTTTCATTTACAGTTTGTGGCACAAATACGTTATCTTGAAGGCTGATGGTGACTAGATAGTTTTTCTGTAGGGGCTCTGTGCAAGAAGAAGATTAATCCGAGTTTGCTCTGCCAGGAAATCATGGCAAGAGCCCAGCTGTCCCAGGAACGGGCCTGGGGAAGAGGTGACCCCCGACTCCATGTGGTGTAGCCTGACAGAGTGTTCTGCAATCCACGGCAGTGAACAGACTGAGGTTAAGAGTTTCAGAAAGGTTTGCTTTCGCCAAGTTAGAACCGCACTAAGAATAGTGTGTCTGCTGTTTCACTGGGTCCAGATTACCAGCCTGAAAAGCAAATAGACCTGCCCATTTTACAGCAGGAAATGGAGGCTTCGGGTCCCTCATCTACATCCTCAAGTGGTTTGCAAAGAACAGCTGGAATCCAGCACACACCCATGACCCCGACATCGTTTCTTCCCTACCTGCTCATCTTCATTGCTGTACTATGAGGGCATGAGGCCTATTAATTCAGATTTGCTTTAAGTGTTTTGTTCTCGAAAATGAAAGGAGAAGGGAGAACCTTCTTTTATTAGAGGGTTTTTTTTTTTCAAATCTATGACACTAACAGGAAGCCTACAGAAATGGATAACTGTGCCAGCTATCAATCTTCTCATGCATAAAATTCAAAAATTTGTTTCTCTGCCTACAGATGAAATGTCATTTTATAAAAAGCTAATAAAATGTATCCACAAATGTGCCTATCAACACCAATGAGCCAATCGCAATCTGAAAAAGTTAAAATTGAGTATGATATTAAATTCAATTTTATATGGGCAGAGAAATCACAGTGCATTCAGAGTGTGCTACATAACAACAGAATTTAGTCTCCCAATGAATGAGTCTTTTGGAGTCACAAATTATAGATAATTTGAATAGCATTTATGCACATAACGACATCCCTAACTACATAGGTAAGCTGCCAAGGGTCACAGAGAAAGTAAATTGATCATTCCTGGATCTAGGCAGGGATGATTTTCTAACTATATTCTCATTCTTTCCAATGTTTTCTAGTGTTTCTTTTTCAATAACCATTCTGTACCCAAAATTGTAAAAGGATTATTTACTTATTCATTTAAGTCTATTATAACTCATTCCAGAGAGTAATTGAGGCTATTGTTTTTGTTTTTAGTTTTCTTTCAGATCTTACAGGAGAGACTATAACATATATAAATAATTATAAATATATGTAAAAAGAGTGTAAAAAAAAACCTCAGTTTCCCCCTTCCTCTCCTTCCAGCCTCCCCTCACCTCTTCTCTCCTCTAGATCCATTCTTTCTCTGTTTCCCTTCAGTAAAGAGCAGGCCTTCTGGGAATATCAACCAAACATGGTATAACAAGTTACAATAAGACTAGGCACATACCCTCATACCATGACTAGGCAAAGAAAGCAATTTAGTAGGAGGGGGAAAAGGGTCCTGAAAGAAGGCAAAAGAGTCAGACACTGTTAGGAGTCCCACAAGGACCAAACTATACAGTCCTAACTTATGTGCAAATGACCCATACAGGCTCTGTGAGCTCCTATGAGCGATGGTTAGTTGATTCTGTAGGCTGTGTTCTTGTGGTGTCCTTGGCACTTCAGGCTCCTACAATCTTTCCTCCTCCATATTCTTTTGGATTCCCCGCCCCAAAGCTTCACCTAATATTTGACTGTGAGTCTCTGTGTCTGTTTCTATCTGTTGTTAATACGGCAGCCTACAGAATGGGAAAAGAGTTTCACCAGCTCCCATCTAACAGGGGTAACATTCAAAATACATAAAGAAATCAAGAAACCAGACATAAACAAACCAAATAATGCAATCGAAAAATGGAGTACAGATCAAAACAGAGAATTCTCAACAGAAGAACCTCAAGTGGCCAAGAAACACTTAAAGAAATGATCACTGCCCTTAACCTTCAGGGGAAAGCAAAGCAAAAGAACTCTGAGATTCCATCTTATACCTGTCAGAACAAAACACAAGTGCTTCTCATGCTGGAGAAGGTGTAGAGTAAGGGGACACTCCTCCACTGCTGGTGGAGTGCAAACTTGTACAGCCACTTTAGAAACCAAATGGTGGTTTCTCAGAAAATTGGGACTCGATCTGCCTCAAGACCCAAGCTATACCTCTCCTGGGCATATACCCAAAGGATGCTCAGTTTACCACAAGGACACTTGCTCAACAAGTGCTTGCTCATAGCAGCTTTACTCATAATATCCAGAAAGATAGGTTGGAAACAAACTAGAAGTCTCCCAACCAAAGAATGGATGAAGAAAATGAGGTACTTTTACATAATAAAGTGTTACTCAGTTGTTCCAAAAAAAAATTACATGAAATTTGCAGGCAGATAGATGGAACTAGAAAAAACAATCATCCTGAGTGAGGTAACCTAGACCCAGAAGGATAAACGTGGTATGTACTCCTTTATAAGTAGATATTAGCTCTAAAGTAAAGGATAATCATGCTACAATCCACAGACCTGGAGAGACTTAGGAACAAGGAGGGTTCAAGAGGGAGAACTAGAATAGATTTCACGGGTGGACAGGGAGCTGGGGGAGTGGGAGCAGGAGAGACCAGGTGGTGATGGGGCTAGAAGTGGAGAGAGTTCTGGGATAGGGATTCACAATTGGAATTGGGGGTCATATTGAAAGTGAGGTAGAAACATAGCACAGTGGAACCCCCTAGAATCTCTGAGGGGGACCCTGGAGAAGACTCCTAATAATGGGGGATGTGGATACTGAACTGGCCATCTTCGGTAACCAAGGCAAAACTTCCAGGGGAGGGGACTGGAATCAGTCATAAAGTCTTCACCGTCTAATTTTCCTGCCTGCAAGATGGGCTAGGCACGCTGATGTGGAAGGGCGACAGCTCAGGAGGACTCAGCTCCACACAAAGGACTACAGGAAACGGAGGCACGCTGAGAGCAGGAGAAATGCTCTTTCCCAGTCAGGAGCACACACCAGTCGCCCACCTAATACCAAACGGTCAGCCCTGAACATTCTATGGACTGAGCAGGTCATATTTATATATTTAAGGGGAAAAAAATCAACAAAGAAAAAGAGGCTGTGAATTTGAAAGAGTTAGGGGTGGCATTGTGGGTTTTGATGGAGAAAAGGGAAAAGGGAAATGACGTCATTATAATCTCATCAAATAAAAAAACGATACAGTTCCTCTAAGAGGAAAAATTAGGGCAGAAAATTTAGGCTGTCACAAGTTTGGAACGGAATGAGACCACTTTCAAGTTGTCAAATTGTGTGGAGAAAGCAAGGAAATAAACTTTGTACCAGTTTTTCAAAAGGACACTTAACACAGTTGGGCTATTGTACCTCAGTCTCATCTTGGTTAATCTGAGGTAGTCAGAGTAGACGGTTAGATTACATGGAACCAGACAAAGGTGTAGCGCTCACTTACTGACACTGCTTTTAAATATTTCTTCCCTGAAGCTGAGCGTCAATCAATGTAGCCATTAGTTCAGAATAATAGTATCTGACAGTAGGATCTAATCCTGTTGATAGCTAAATTTAAACCCACATACCTCAATGAACAATAAACCTGCGAGAATTGATGAGTCTTAAAAGGAAAGACAGTCATCGGTTTCTGCCAGTCGTCATTTTGGGGGTCTAATTTCACCACATCAAATTGGATGTTGCAGTAGCCTCTATGCTCAAACTAGTCAAAGCTGTGGGAGGAAAGGCTATCCGTCAGCCTTGCAAACAAGCAAAAGAGTGGGCTTTTGTTTTGTTTTTGGCCAGATGGTGGTGGCTCACGCCTTTAATCCCAGTACTAGGGAGGTGGGAGGCAGAGGCAGGTGAATCTCTGTGAGTTCAAAGACAGCCAGGTCTACAGAGTGAGTTCTAAAACAGCTATAACTGTTACATAGAGAAACCCTGTCTCAAAACAAAACAAAACAAAACAAACAAAAAAGAAAAGAAAAAAAAGAGTGGGCTTTTATTTCCCTTGAAACAAAATGATTTCTCAAAGTTGTCTGGATCTCACAATATTGTGTTGATATGCTAAGATGTTTAGTGACATCATCACCGATGAGAAGAGCAGGGGGCACTGTGTGTGTCACTTGTCCTTTCGTCTGTGTCAGCAGTTTGTTTTATAATACATAAGCCGATTGTCAGTTAGCATATTTCATTATAGGCCATGCTAAATTAGCTTGGAAGGACATTACATCTGTGTCCTGCACGATTCTTAAAGGTAGAGTCTCGTCCTCAATGCTGCAGCAGTCTTGACTCTGACCTCCGAATTTTGTAGGAGGGATTCAGCCAATTGTAATACATCACTATCAGTTTGTGTATACATCTTGCATCAGTAGCAACTTAGAAAACCAGGCACTGCCGTGTGTTTCAAATGGACATAACTACGAAAGTGAAAATTAGCGGAATGAGAGATAGTATTTGCACGGCACATGTTTAGACAGGTAAGAGAAATTTAGCTAGAATAGATGAGACTCTTGTACTTCAAGAATAAAACAAATAAATATAACCCACCTTAGGATAGGAACAAGATCTAGGTGAGCATTTCTTCAAAGAAAGAATACAAATGGCCAACAACCTGGGAAAGGATGGACCAAAACGTGAAACCTGCTGTGTCGGGCGCAACGTGGACCAATGTAGATGCCATATTCAGATGAGGCCCAAACACTGTGTATTTAGAACAGTCTAAGCCTGCATCTTTCTAACCGACCTCCTTCATAGCCACACAGGCGCCTAACCACCCTGTCTGGTGACTAAGAGCATCCTTGTGTATCAGTTCCACGTGAATCAAAGTTTCCATGTTGCCGAAACATCCTCTGTGCACTTGACAAACCTTTCAGGGAGTAGTGACAACCTCAGATATTTGATGGATTTATACTGAAATCACTTTTAAATGAGTCACATTATCATGAAGAACAAAAATTATTGAGTAATAATTCATTATATTAATGTGTGATCACAGAGAAGACAGTGTGAGAATCCCTTCTTCAGCAGAGAACTACTTCAAATTACACATAAATACTGTTTATAAATGATTTTAGCATCCTTGGTATTAGGTTTCTTTGCTAAAATTTTCCTCTTCAATGGAATTTGAACTCTTGAAAGTCAGTCTCCTCCCAGTTTTGATTTTCTTCAGAAGATAATAATTTTTTTTTTGATTTTTCGAGACAGGGTTTCTCCGTAGCTTTTGGTTCCTGTCCTTGATCTAGCTCTTGTAGACCAGGCTGACCTCGAACTCACAGAGATCCACCTGTCTCTGCCTCCCGAGTGCTGGGATTAAAGGCGTGCGTCACCACCGCCCGGCTAAGATAATAAATTTTGATTATTAAATGTGTTCATGTTTAACATGGATTCATCCTACTTTCTTGGTGTGTAGTTGTTATATAATGACAAATCCCATTTGTCATCTTAAATTACAGTGCAAGCAGGATCATTTCATTGGCATTCTTATTCTTGCTACATAGAGCATGATAGTTGAATAAAAACATTGTTTACTGGGGGAAAAGGCATTAAAATCTACCAAAATTAAATTAAATTGACTCATGAAATAAAATCTTTAAAGCTATTTTATTGGTGACAGAAAACAATTGCATTTGTGAAAGTAAAGGAGGTTTTTATATGAACCTTTGAAGGCGACGTGATAGTTAAAGATGAATGTCTACATTGTTAGAAAAAACAGACTTTGGCTTTGAGTATTTTTGAGTGTTGTCTCTGCTGTGTGATGTTCGGCTAACAAAGGCGTCTGCTTTGTTATGTATAAAGTAAGAAATAATTTTGAATCAAGTGGGAAACAAATCTCAACAGCCACTTCGCCTCTAGATTTTTATAATCCCATGTAAATGCGTTTCTAAAAATATCAGTCTCAGGTCCTGACAATTAGCACTCATTATTTCCCTAACCCGCCAGTCCCATTGTCTAATAGAAATTTCTGAATTACTTAGACCTTCCATTAGGAAAAGGAAACCTGAATGCAGATGGCTTATTAGGCTCTGAGCAGAGGCTACAGAGATTGGGGCCGATGGCACTTTCCTTCTGGGGGACTGAAAAGTGCCTCATTCTCAAGGAAGGTGCCATGCTGGGGCTGCCAGGCCAACTTTTGAACTTTAGAAATTCCACCATTTGCAGCCCCCTACAGAGGAACATAGCAGCCTGCCCCAGGAGACAGGGAGCAGAATGTCTGTCCCTGCTGACACTGGCAGCAACAATAAATGTGCATGCGACCGTCCCCACACTGCTAGGCTTCATGCTATCTCACGTCGCCCACTGTATAGGTAGAATCTGTAAATTGGTGAGACAGGAAGGGGAGAGAAGGCACACATATTCTGGATGGATCTTTAAATTCAACCCCAGCAAAGTCTCTGTTTGCCTGGCAAACACCACAAACAATGTGATTAGAATTGGTGCTGTCACTGTGTCACGGGTAAATACACTCAGGTCACGGATCCAACAATCTCCATGCTGGCTGACATTTCCAATTTACAGCTAACGGTGGGAAAATGTAAGTTTGGGACTTGTGCAGACTGAGCTTGGATGGGCTTGTGTGTTACTCGTGCCTTCTCAGAAAAGGAAAGATAACCAAACTCTTGTGCAAACTATCCTCATAATGAAGGCAAAATGCTAAGTTTATAGCGCTAAAAAGGAAAACATGGAAGAAACTTGAGTTCAAAATTGAGGAAGTCACAGCATTGAACCATAAATAGAGCTGGCAGCTGCAGAGTCTATCTACTCAGGGTGTTGTAGAAACTTGTGGAGCAGCAAGGGCCCAGGAAACGAGGTTTTCAGTGCCAACAGGACTGCTTCATCTGAGTCTCTTGCGGTCTTTGTTTAGATACTGGGTTAGCTGGCTAGACAAGGAGCCTCTATTCCCCACCTTGATCTCTCTCTCCCCTCTCTCCTTCGGCCCTCTCTGCCTTCCTTCCTCATTCTCTGTCACACACACACACACACACACACACACACACACACACACACATCTTTCTTAAATATGAGAATGCTGGTATATTAAAAAAATGAAAAATTTAATGTGTCTTCACTTTTTTCTTTACCGCAAACACAAGTGAACCATCACCTCTGAACTTCCTTTACTCAGCTCAGTGCAGAAGAATGTTTCATTATTAGGGGTGTGTGCGGTAGTGCTGGGGTGTTTGAGTGGAGGATGTGAGGAACTCAAATCGATGTCTCAAGCTTGGGAGGAGAAGGATGTTGTCTCTGGTTCTCATGATATGAATATAATTTACTTTTAACATTATATAATCATGCACCAGAGATCACAGGTCTCACACCTCTTAAATGTCCAATAAGACTGTAACGGAGCATTCTTCTCTCTCTCTCTTCTCTCTCTCTCTTCTTCCTCTCTCTCTCTCTCTCTCTCTCTCTCTCTCTCTCTCTCTCTCGTTGTTAATAGAACCCATTTAAGATCATTATAAAGATAACTATGCCTGTGTATATCACGGTGAAAATGTTGAATGTTGAAGTCCAAGGGAAATTTTTTTAAAAAAGGAATTAGTGGATGTGTTGGGGGACTCATGCTCTTTTATAAAACAAACCAAACCAGCAACAACAAACATAGCCAAAGTTGATGGCTTTATCTCGTCCAAGACTGTGGAAACTAGATGACCGACAGTGAAGGTCGCCATCAGGACCACCCCAGCCAAGGAGAAGCTGGAGTCTTGGAAGAGCATCGTGCTGGAGGTCTTTAGCACCAGCAGGCCTACCCATGAGCACTCGAGGGCTTAAGGAACACATCCCAGATACAGGATGGACAGACAGGATGGATAGAAAACCACAGAGGGTATCAGGGGGACCTATAGTCATCCGTATTCACGTGCACATAAATTAATCCCAGGAGACTGAAAGCAGAAGTGATGTGGGGTTTATCACATGCGTGAGTGGAAACCTGCACATTAAGGTGACAATGAGCAGAGCTAATAGGTAGCAGACATTCTGTTTGCACCTGGGCAGGGAGTGAAATATTGAAACCAGGTGGGGCATGCTTCAAATCAAGGGTGTGGGGGTGAATCCCTTTAATACCAGAAGTGGAGAAAAGTTTAACTGGAACGTAGAGAAAATAATGTTTCCCTTGTTGACTTCTTCCTGGCCAGCTGTAACCATTTTCAGTTTTTACCTGACAGGTTATTGGGACACATTCCCCACAGGTGTGCCTCGCTCAGGGCTGATGCGCAGATTCTAGAGTGCAGGCCAAGCGTCTTTCCCAAGTGGAGCTGCTATTTGTGTGGCTGGCAGTTTGCTTCTCCCGAAGCCATGGGATTCCCAGTCTTCTTACCGTGTGAAGCAGCAAGTTGTCTTCTTAGAGAACCCCGTGCGGCTGGATCCACAAAGCCCGCCTGGCCTTCTCACTGGACTAAAGCAACTCCACGATTCACAAAGAAGAGCGGATCACTGCTCAGGTTTTCCCTGGAACAATGATACATCGCAGCAATTCCCTTCTTCCTTTTTAAAAGTTAGGACAATATTTAAGCTTTCATTTCTCTATCTTTTTATTTCTTGGAATTATTAGCCTGGAATCCATAGGACTGTGACCATTGACTCATGGGAGCTTCATACAATGCTCATTATAGCCCTGCTCAGCACAGCCCTGCCCTGCACGGGGCTACTGCTCCGATCCTTCAACAATGCCCAGGCTGAGAGAACCAGTCATTATTCCGTCTCTGACACTCTACTCTCATTTCATAGTAGCTGAATTTCTCCTCCCTTGTGATTATTTCCCATTTCAGAGGCTCAAACCAAAGTTAATGTTTCATGGTAGAGCCGTATCAAGTACCACATCCCTGAGACTACAGTGATAATGTAAAACTCATGATAGTCCATTTGTTCATTTCCCTTCTTTCTATTTAGTCAAATTTATAAAACAAAGCAAGTTTGTTTGCACCCACAACAATGAGCGGCAGGAAAACAGGAAGGAAAGCAATGTCAGGCTAGTGGAATTGGCTGCCAGCGGGCCCTCTTCCGTGGGAGTCTCGCTCTCCTGCGTGCAATGGGCGGCCCTCTTCACTAGAGGCAGTTGTGGACTTTCAAACAGGGTTCCCTGCTGTCCCCACTGTTCTGATGTCTGATAAATTCATCATTCTAGATAATACCCTATTCTTTTTTGCCCTAAGAATAGCCATGCTACAGAATATAAGGAGGAAACATAGCCATCCCTGAAGCCTTAAGGTCTTCTGACATCTTAGTTAATGTGATTTCAGCCTGTTGAGGAAATGCTACGCTTTCCCAAGACTTCCCATTTCACCATGTGTGCTAGCTTCCTCAAAATCTGAGGCAGATTCTACTCTCACAGGGGCCGTGGGTGCTTAGGGGTTGCCTAGGATTTTTAAGGATTTTTAAGGATCATGGGAAATGGAAGCATCGCTGCCTCATGATTGAAATTGTCGACCCTGGACAAACAAGCATGGCCGCTGTGCATCTGGTAAGAGACTCTAGGCTAAGGAAGCTTCTTCTGAGATCTGCCCCCAGCCCGGTTTCACTGGTTTTAGCTTTCCATTCTAGAGGCAGGTCTGAGCACTCCTGGAATATGTGGGCTCCTGGACTGGGTCTTACTCTTCTCATGATGCTGGACACTTACTGCTAAACGTGCTTTTCAGCATTACAGGACACTCGCCTTATTCTACACCTTCCTGGCCATTTCCCCAGCCTTCTCATCAACTAGCCCATGAGCTTTTCTTTTTTCCTTCCTGAAGAAAAGTCATAGTTTATAAGAAGCCTGAATTTAAATGTATAATCTCTTGCCTGTGGCCCTAGAAGAAAAATAAATGAACTCATTAAATATGTCAGTTCAGGCAGAGAAAGTCTCATCGTTTATTTAATTTGTTCTGTGGAGACTGATAATATTTGGTGCCCATAAAATATTGATATTTATTCATGAGGACAAATACTTTGGAGTTCAGGGGAGAACGTATCAGAACTTTAGAGTAAGCGTTGTAATAATTGCTTAATTAAACACAGCATTCGAGACAAATGAGGTCATTAACTTGAATGCGTTTTAAGGCTTCCAGCTAGTAAACCTGACTTAAACACCCAACAACAGATCCTTTAGAGCAGCGGCATTCTGCCAAGCACTGCCCTAGAAAGTGTGTGTAAAGAAAGATACCGAGTGCTTCTTCCCATGGTGCAGAAACAGTGCCTGAATTTCCTTAGGAAACTGACCTCCACTGTCGTGTTTATTGAAAGGGATCTGAATGACAAGAGCATAGAAATACACTTTTGATTATAGTGTTCTTCTGGCGCTCATCTGCCTCCTCCTGATGTTTCTAAAAGGCGCACCATGGAAACACGGACCCCAACATGTAAACACTACAGATATTCCTTGTACAAGTTGTTAAAGCTGCTGTAGTGCGGGTGACTTAGATGGAAGAATTCATCACTTGTATTAGTCATGGCTGTCTAGAGCAACAGGGCTCATAGATGGAAAATACATATGTAAAGGGGGTTATTAGAATGATTTACAGGCTGTGGCCCAGCTATCCAGAAATGGCTGCCTGTGAATAGAAAGTTTAAGCATACAGTAGTTGGTCAGTCCATGAGGCTGAGTGTCTCACTTAGTCTTCAGTATGTTCTGGAATCCTGTAGAAGCAGGCTCTAATGTCAGTGAAGGAACGGACTTACTACCAAGGCAAGAACAAACAGCTTCCTTCATCCCTGTCTTTATATAGGCTTCCAGCAGAAGGTGTGGCTCAAATTAGAGATGAGTTTTCCGAGCTCAAATGATCAAGATTAAAGGTGTGTCTTCCTTGAAGAGCCAGGTTAGAAGTGGATCTTCCTACTGCAGATTACGTAAAAATCCCTCACACGTGTTCCCACCACTTTTGGTTTTTCATTAATTCTAGTCAATTTGACAACCAAGAATAGCCATCGCATTACTCGAGAAATGTATTTTTTTCTACCCAAAGTATTCATAGGTGAAATTGAATGTGCAGATGGAAAGATTCCAAGGTCTGAGCTCTTTAAGCCACTTGTTCTCAACACGTGGGTTGCAACTCATTAAGAGGTCACATATCAGGTATCCTGCATATCAGATATTTCTATTATATTCATAACAGTAGCAAAATCACAGTTATGCGATAGCAGCAAAATAATAATTGCATGGTTGGGGGACACCACAACCTGAGAACCCTATTAAAGGGTCACAGTGTTAGGAAGGTTGAGAACCATAGCTCTAGGCAGTCTGAGATGAGGATTTGACCACAAGTTGCTTATGAGATTCATTTCTAGTCAACAGCAGCAGGTGGGTGAAGGAAAGGACAGGAAAACAGAAATATGTGCATACAGTGTCAGCTCCTGAGGTGGCTGACCCACTGTGGCTCGTTCACTGGGGACCAGAGGGATCAGCAGAAAAAATAAGCAGCAAAAAAATCAGTAACAGGCAAACTAACTAAATAGACGCTCTGAATACAAAAAGTTACAAATGGCCAATAAATACATGAAAAGGGTTCAATAATCCTAAATGATTAGAGAAATGCAGATCCAAAGTCCATCGAGAATCCATCTCCTGCCGGACAGAATGGTTATCACTGAGAAAATAACAAAACAACAAATCTTGATATGGCTCTAGAGGGGAAAAAAAATCAACTCTTATTTACATGCAGTTGATGAGAATGTAAATTAGTACAACCACTGTGAAAATCCAGAGGAGGCTTCCTCAAAAGCTACAGCTAACACTGGCAGTATGAAGGTGAAGAAGCAGGGGCAGCTCTACAGAGATGCATGCACACCTATGCCTATTGTGGCACCATCCACAATAGTCGCGTCATAAGAGTAGTCTAGGTTTCCACCAACGGGCAAGAGATAAAGAAAATGTGCTGTGTGAGCATTACAGTTAAGTCATATCGATCTGGACCAGCCAGCCATTCTTTAGTGACAGGTTCCTGACAGGGAGGACCAGCAGATGAGAAACACAAATAAGACAGGAAAGAGGCTGGCATCAGGAAGTCTCGCACAAACTGTATCTAAAGCCAAGTGAGTTTATTAAGAAGGATGGCATCATATACACAACTTGAGGGGGACAATGGGACAGAATCAGCTGAAAGCTATCAGACAATGGGACAAAGTAAGCAGGAAACCAAATACACAATGCTGCACAAAGGGGACACAGGGTTTCTCAAGTGAGTCACAGACCTGAGCACACAGCAGCCTTGTGATAGATAACTGTCGACCCTTATGACAGGATTCCAAGTTACAGCTCTCCAGGCCATGATGGGCCATGCTAAGCAAGGTACTATGTTCCTTCTCCATACATGTGCCCCTGGGAAAGCCTTAAATTGTCCTGGTTCCCAGAGTAATAACTATGAAAGAAATCAGGCCAAGTGGGAGAAAATGGGTGTCACCAGAGATCATCATGGTAAGCGACAAAAGCCAGGCTCCAAAGGTGAGTCCTGGATGTCTTCTCTCTTCTGTGGTGTTGAGTTTCCTCAACACAAGACAGAATGCCTGTGACATAAAGGAGAGAAGCAGAGCCACCTACTTTAAAAGGGGCAAGTAGAGCTACCTACTGTTGACCAGATTTTTAACCATGAGCATGTAGGGGACATTCCATCTCCTATTCTAATTGTAACACATGGGCAATATATAATAAGTAAATAAATAGATAAACAAATAAATAAAAGACATGCTAGTAAAGGGGAAACCATAAAGATAGGAGGGGGATAAGAGAGTAACAGACACAAAACTGCTGGATGTATGTTTATGCATATCTGAAAATATGGCCACAAAACCCTCTACTCTGTGTTTTTAATATACACTTAAAATATAGAACCTAAAAACCATACAAATATCTGTATGTGTAGAGGGCGTTGGTTGGTGGTCACTACTAGTCCATGTAACAAAACCTGTAGTGTTAAGATAAAATGATCAGCAGACACGTATACCATGAAGAAAAGAGTTAAGTAGAGTGTAACATTGACATGAAACAAAGAAGTGTTGTTGAGATATGGTGACATCTAAGCAATTGCCTCAAATCAATGAAGGAATAAGATCTGGAATGCTCTGTGGGAAGAGCATCCAGCCAACAGGAGAAGCTATGTTCAGAGCCTCAGGAGGTCAGTGTACTTAGTAGGAGTTGAGGACACACCAGAATCCATCCATAGCACCGTGGAGGACATTAAATGAGCTGGGGCTGTTTCACCACCAGTGACATGGGGCAGTTCACTGAAGAGACCTCACACCTCAGACAGGGTTCTCAGAGTCCACACTTAGCATTAACTGTTCCACTTCTGTGGTGTGATGACCCACTTTGCAGGAAAGATTCTGCTGTTTGTTTTGAAGCATTTTATTTAGTATTAACACATGCAAATAAAACGCTTAGATCAAATCCACCTCATTCCCTTTTTTCTAATTTCCCCTCAACCTCATCCCTTTTCCCTCCTCACTTCTTGTGCTCTCTTTAAAACACTCTGAGTCCACTTGGCTGCCTGAATGTACCTGGGTGTGGGACTGTCAACCAGAGCAAGGGCAGCCTCTTCTGGGCCATGTCCTGGAAGAAAACCAATCTTCCTTCCATGCACCATCATTGATTGCTCCTCAGATTGGGTAATACTTCATGGGTTCCTTATCCATGCTGGGATTCTGTTTGCCTTAATCTTGTACAGGTTTAGTGCATGCAGCCCCAGCCACTGTGAGTTCATGTGTGTGGCTGCTCTGTCATATCTGTAAACAGTGTTTGCTATAGATCCCACTCCCTCTTACAGTCTTTCCACCCTTTCTTTTGGGATGATCTCTGAGCCTTGCAAGTAGGGAGTGTCCCACTTAGAGTTGAGAACTCTTTTTTTGCAATTTCTTTTTCTCTGCATGCCAACTGGTCATGTGTCTGCACTAATTATCGTCTTTTGCAATAAGAACCCTCTCTAATGAGTGTTGAGAGATGCACTAATATATGGGTATAACGATAAGAACTTAGGAGGAAGTTTATTTTTCTTTCTGTTTAGTAGAATAATAGGTCTAGATTTTTCTGTGGGGTCTACCATCTAGCCAGCTGAAGGCGTAAGTCACAAACAATCCCACACCAGTTTGGAATTATGACCAATAGAGAAGCTATTTATTTAAAGGGGAAAAACTTACAGATCACCGTCCCAGACAACAGCCCTCTACTCAATCAAGAAGGGAGCCTAGACTCCAGAAAAGGAGCCGGAAGCCAGAGTGAGAGCAGAGGGAAGTGGCCGCTTTTTTAAAGGGAGAGAGACCACGCCCCAGTGGGCTGGTATCTCAGCAGCTATTGGCTGAAGGAGCGGAAGGAGCTCCCGCAACAGCCAGCCATGGGATTTGGCCCCAGTTCATGGAGCCAAGGATGAGTTCCATCTTGTGTCAAGGCCTTGAAACCCAATCAGAATGTCCTTGGTGTTTGATTTTAAGTCAGGGTTTCACACAGCCCAATTATGTATCTGAGGTTGGATTTAAACTCCTGATCTTCCTGCCAAACTCTAGGATCACAGCCATGTACCACCACATCTGGCTCCCAACAGAGTCCTATTCCACTTGCTTTCACATGTTCCTTGGGAGGACCACTACACAGATTTCCTGAACTTGTGTACTTTGACCAGTCTTCTTCTCTGCCAGCATAAAGATGCTAGAGAGAGCAGGAGGAGAGAGGTGTGTATCTGTAGACAGCATTCAATACATCTGTGAGAGAAGAAATAAACCTGAAATCTCCAGCAGAACACCATGGAGTTGGCATGAAGCATCTTGACCATGACCTAACATTGGGGGAAGCAACAAAAAGATGAATCCAAGAGGCTACAACAGACCATTCTTAAGGGTGGGAGTTGAACCAAGTGTAAGAATTCATGCAAGGTTTCATCACTCGGGGATGATAGAGCTTACTCAATTCAGAAGACATTTTGAAGACATAGGGCTGAAAACACAATTACCTTCAAGAGTAAATTTAGCTGATACTAATTTTGTCATGAATTTTTTGGCAGTTTTGACATTTTCACTATAAGATTAACTATAAAATTTCAATTAAAATTGAAAAAGATTAGCATGTGGATGTTATAAGATAAATTAGGCAAAAATAATGGCAATTATAAGAAATATGACTTGGATGAGTCACTAAGTTCGAAAAAAGACATTTTATACTCTTCACTTAGGAATTATTTTTAAGGGGAGAAAAAAATTCAGCCCAATTTTCTAGGACATTTACATTGATGAACAAACTCAAAACACATAAAAATTAAAAAAAAAACTTAAATGCACGAAAGAAGACCTTACGTAGTATAATAGGTAACGATTGCAGAAATTTTGGTGTGTTTATGTGACAGCAGCAGTTTGTTATGAAAATGAAATGAATTTGCATGTATTTGCTTTAGAAAAGATTTCAAAGCTACAACGTGGGGATGTATCATTAATGTGCTTCATGGAATTTGGTTTAAAAATAACAAAGACATACAAAGAAAAAAAGTCATCCTCCTGAAAATATACAATGGCATACAGCTTCAGTCTTTGATAAAATCAATCTCTCTTTCTCCCAGAGTTATATGCAAATGCATTCTCAGAAATGTACAGCAGGAGCTTCACTTTATATTCATTTAACAATGACTATTTAATCGAATAATATAAGATGAAGGGCAGACGAAAAATTGAAAAAGAAAGGAAAGCATATACCTCCCTTTTTGTGCCTCGTGTTTCTGTGGTTCTGTGAGCAAGGCACTGGCTGATCATTTCTAGAATGTTCAATCACCAAACTATCTGGAAGGAGACACTGGAGGACTGTCAGGGATAAGGGCTGGTGTTTTACAAACTCTGACTCCATGTAAAGGCTGTGCCACCTCTGGGACAGAGGGAGGCTGGCTCATTGTCTAGTCCATTTAAGATAACCATCCCTGAGGAGGAAAATCAGGTACACCCCCTGTCCATCTTATCAGATGTGGGTCCCTAAATCCAGGAACCCTCTCCCAGGACACAGCCAGATGCACGAACAAGTGAACAAGCCTCCTGCATTCTGCGTCCTGAGAACCAGGGCCTGCACACTTGCACAAATGATTCTAGACCCCCTCTTCTTCCCATTGCTCTGCCTGATAAGGTTTCCCTTTCTAAGCTAGGAGTCTGGTGTCTTCTGTCAGCATCTGTGAATCCATGGCAGGCTGATTTGTTTATCTCAAAATAAAGAAAAATCTCAGACCCTGCGTATTTCTTGACAATATAATCTTGGTATGGTGCCTGTTTGGTCATTTGCTCTTTCAAGCATTGTCTTGCACTAAGCACAATGATTTCCTCAGGCCATTAGAAACCCTAAAATTTCAGAAATACACTCAGAAATTTCTCTTTGTCCAAGCTAATGATGGTAAGAGAAGAAGCCACACTGATCCAGAACTGGGAAGGCTGGAGGCAAGGACAAGCTAATACACACAGGGTTCCTGGGCTACTGAACCCTGCTGTATTCTGCTGCTTTGGCGGGCTTCTCCTAACCATCTGTGGGAACTGAGTGTTTTAGAGGGAGAACAATTCAAAGAGTAGAAATTGACCCCTTTGAAAGATTAACCCCTGCCATTGGATGGGGTTCTTAAAGGACTGCAGAAAAAGAGGACGTGATTTGCTTATTCATGAATGTTAGGAGGACGCTGCCCATAAAGAGCATATTTAGAATTTTTTGATCTTTTCTTGATAAAAAAAAAGCCATAACAGAACACGCTGATTTCTGCCTCATTTACATCTACTGTGTAAAACATATTTCATAAAGATAGAAGTATTAGAAATACCATTCTGAAATGCTTTAGTATTGAAGCTTCAGGGTTGTGTAGACCAGGGTTTTAGAAATAATTACATCTAGTTTCAATCTCTCCTGTAAAATTAAAGGATAGATTTTAAAAGCAAAATCCAAAAGGATGGGGATGCAGAAGAATAGACCACAGTGATAAACTCCTGAAAAGTAGAATACAATGTGTTAAGTTACTTAGTAGACCTGAGAAGCTAAATCACAAACTCCAACTCAGGAAAAAGAAAAGCCAACCTTTGAAGGCTAATCTTGGCTGTTATCTTGGTTATATTATGAAATAGCTACATGACTAGTAAATTGCACCTCTGTGAGCGTCTTTGAGTCCATGTGGCTCTGACATAATGAGTGGCTGGTTCTATTGATGTACTCCTTTATGATATGAAGCCCTATCAGACACAGTAAGAAGTCTGCAGAAGTGGCACCTGGTGGGAGAAAGCAGGTCATAGAGGATGCGCCCGCGGGCTCTGTATTGTGTCCTGCCCACTTTCCCTATTGTTCTCTCTGCTTCCTATCCACTGTGACATAGACAGGCTCCACATAGCTATGCCGAAAAGGTGTTTCATCTCACTAAAAGCTGAGAACCAACAGAACCAAGAAATAAGAAACGAAATCTCAGAGACCATGAGCCAAACCAAACAATACTTTCCCTTCCAAGTTGTTTCTGTCTGAAATTTTGGTATATAAAAGTCAGTTTTGGACCATTTTGCAAGCCTCAAAGAAATAAAGAAATCTAAATGAAATAGTTGCAGTATCATGCCACACTGCAGGTATTCTGCCTAAACATAAATAAATGTCTAAGAGTTGACCGTGTCAACTCTCCTGTGCGGTATCATTCTCTTAGCTCCCAGAAAGCTGGCAGCCGGCCCTTCATCCTTCCAGGCACGTGTGTTTAAAGATCAACAGGAGGATGTGTCCTGTGACTGACACCTTAAGCACCCTTGGTTTAAACAAAGAAGACTGTGTCTTACGGGGATTTGTTTGGTCAACTCCAACATAAACATAAACAACAGAAATTTAAAAAATCAAATGTAAGCCAGGCAGTGGTGGCGCATGCCTTTAATCCCAGCACTTGGGAAGCAGAGGCAGGTAGATCTCTGTGAGTTCAAGGCCAGCCTGGTCTACAACAGGCTCCAAAGCTACAGAGAAACCCCGTCTCGAAAAACAAAAACAAAATCAAATGTGAAGGTAAGGAGGTAAGCCTGATGAAGCTGGAGCTGGGGGGATGTTGTGAAAGATGAGGGGTTGTGGGAGACTACAAGAGTCAGAGCTTGGGGAGGATCAGAAACAACTGGATGAGAAAATTTCTACAGAGAGCAAAAAGAAAATGGAGCAGAAATTGATACCAAGATAGTTGGTGATAGAGCTTGTATTGCAGGGAAGCCACGTGTGAGCCACAATTCTTAGATGGGACATCTTAACTGTGTCGCTAGTCTTTGCCCTTCAACCTGCAGCACCCAGATAAGCCGAAGATATTTTTGAATGCCAAGAGTGGCTCAGAAGAGCGTACAAAGAAGTTTCTTTGCCTTGGACTGCCCAGCCTGTTTGCTTGTCATTTCTTCTGCACAGTAGGCCTGAGAGATGCTTTGTCTTCGATGAGGCACATCCTCAATGCACAAGACTCTGTCATACTGACCATTAACTATTGTGAAGGAACTGCGACAGTCTCACTCAAAGCTGAAGGAATCCTGAAGCTTGCTCTGGTGTGATTGCCTTCCCAAGATCTGCTGGGGTGATTTACCCCTTCCTTGCAACGCTGAAATTGTTTTCCCCAGCTAAAGAACACATTCAGGAGTCTTAGCTACAGGAGACCCAGAACTAGAAAGAAAAGCAAAGGAAATATTAATAGTCAGGTTACTGGTTGTTCCTGGAAGTCAACTGAGTCTTCAAAGACACAAGGCCTCTGAAGCACCCATTACAGTCTGATTCTTAATCTGGTTTGTTAGTGCACATTACTCATTGAAATGGAAGCTATAAGTTTACATTTGTTTGTAAGAATTGCCAGACACACAACAAAACAATTTTGTGAGCTATCTTTCCCTTCTTTTATATTGTCAAAAATCAACAAGACCATAAAAGGTGTCACTTTCTTTCTTTGTAGACCTTATGATAAAAGGAAATATTTCTGAACAGAAAATAATGATCAAAAACTTAACAGATTTTTAGATTTACCAAGAAGAACCTATTGAAGATCAAGGAATATATCATGTGTCTATGAATATACACACACGAATTTACACGTATGTACATTGCACAAACACACCAAACACACTTGCATATGAACATCTTCCATTACTGTGTTAGCACGCCTGCGGACTTATAGGATATTTTTATTTTTGTCATCAGACACTGATTATGTACAAAAGGCAACAGAAGGCCATACTAAATAATTTAAGGAAAACAGCTATAGGTATACCAAACACACTTGGAGCTTAAAATTGTCTAAATCATACATAACTTATTTGCTTAAAATTTAGCTTGTATTATATATTTGGGCCATTTTTCATTCCAACAGGCTGTGCCTTTTTCCATTATCCTTGAGAGTTATTTGCCTGTATTCAACTCCTATTATAGACCAATGCTGTCGATGTTTGGCTAATAGATATAAACTTAATTACTCTGGCCTCTGCTTAAGCACATAATTACCTAATTATTAAGAGTAGCTGCTCACTGAGCCATGGGGAGTTGAGGTCCTGATGAAGAGCCTGCTGTGCTTTTCGGTGAATTATCTCAAAGGCTGTCACAGCTGTCCTTAAAAGTGACTGCTAATGTCCAAAGGGAAGCATGGTTTTTTTCTATAATATAACCTGTTAAAATCATGAAAAAAATCTGTCTTTGGTGTACATGGTAATCTTGGAAGATATTTGTCCACAGAGAAGGTGCTTTTCTCTGGTGACAAGTTTTTTTGTTAGTGCTGGAGAGGAGGTGAAATTTCCAAGCCAATAATCCCAACAAAGGAGAAAGCACATTGTATGTGAACATTAAGATGACCTCACAGCAGAGAAAACTTAGAATAGTCCCCAGAAGCTGTCATGCTTTTCTTCATGTCATCTACAAAGAATCATGAAAATTATATTCAAGTGTGATGTAAATAATGAAAAATAGGCTAATGACTAGATCTGATGTAAGATGAACATATAGACTAGGGGTGTCATCAAGAGAAGGTACTACCTTAGTTATTTTTTAAAGACAGGAAATTAGAATTCTATGTTACCGCTGAGGGTGAGATTATTATATAAAGCCACCAGTCATTCCTCAATTTGAGAGAAGAAAGAGGCGGGGATGGGTGCCAATCATCTCGCATCAGGCCAGTCAGCTGGAGTGTAACACCTGGGGATGCCTGGCAGGTCCCCATGCTGTCACAATCCATGTTTTTTTTTTCCTCTTTCCAAAATTTGTGTAACTGACATTTAAATGAGACCCTGTTGGCAGAGAAAGGTGGTAGATGTTTAGAGTGAAAATGCACAGGGATGAGTTAAAGTCGACCCAGAGACAGATTAAATCATATCTAGCTTCAACCTGGTGGTCCGTGGGCTTCCAAGCATGGCAGATGCTCTGGTGGGGATTGAGCAGAATACACAAAAAGCCGTAATCATTTCTAAATTCAGGATTTTGTGTACTTGAGGATCTGGGTAATATTTGATGTCAGCGCATAACAGAAATATTGTTAAAACAGACTCTACTCTCATTTGTAAGCATCGAGCACTAACCCATCCCAGCATGTCTCTCTGATGTATCAAGACAGAACTAGCCTTTTTAATGGAAAAGCTACAGCTATAAATAGAAAAATTCGATTTCTATTTTCTCGCCTCATCTAGAATCCTCACTCACCAAACACCTCTCAAAGTCCTGGGCAAATGAAATCATCTTTAGTTGTACTTTTACACCTCAAGGGAGTCTTCTTATGATAACATGAACTATAACCTTGATGCTAGTAAATTCTCTACTTCTCTGCCGTTCCCTTTTGTGTCAAACAATAAGAAATTCATACAAAACTCACCAATTGTCTCTGTACCTAGACTTCCTGAGTTGACGCCCACATAGTTTCACTCTAACAATACACACACAGAGATACACATGCATGCATTCCCCCACACACAACATATGTGCACACACATGATAAGAACAAACACAAATGTACATGCATACAGTCATGCATGCATATGAACATGTGCGCACACACATGCACACACATGTGCACACTAACATGCATGTGTGTGCACACACACTAGTAGGCTGAGTATGATATTCTCTCACCTCAAATGTATTTAAAATAATGCTATTGCAAAAAAAAACAAAGATAAAGAATAAACTCAAAGCAAATCAAAGAATAGATGATGATGGTGATGGTGATGGTGATGATAATGATGATAATGATTACAATTACTGAAGACAGGGTCTTGTATAGCCCAGGCTGGCCTGGTACTTATTATGCAGCTGATGATGACCTTAAATTTTTGATCAATCTGCCTCTACCTCTCTGAGATTATAGGCATGTGCCAACACTTTCAGTTTGCATGGTGTGGTTCTGAGACTCAAGCCCAGGGCTTCCTGTCAGGTGAGCGAGGCAAGCACTACATACATTCCCAGCTAATTTTTGAAGGACAAAAATAATCTCATAGTTTCTTATCAAAATCAATAAAACCAGCTATAAAAACATGCTTTGAACATGGCTAGAGAAACAACTTAGGGCCTGGGTTTATCTGCAGCTCCGTAACTGCTGTAACATCATTACTGTCAGGGGTAGCAGTGGTGGCTATGGGTTTAGTATTCCGAGGCAAGGCAAATCTTTCAGCTTTTCACTTCATCTACCCCTGACACCTAGGTTTGCTGTGAAATGTATCACTGAGTGAGGCAGTAGAAGGCAGCACTGAAAACAGGTAGCTGTATCCGCTCCTGTTTCTAAATGCCCTGAAAACTTCAGAGACAAAAGCACAAACTGTGACCTCTGGAGGTTGTAAGAACAATTTTCCCAGTGATGTAAATTCATGCTGGGAAACCCTGTATCTAATATTCTCAGTGTTTGATAGGCATGGGAAGAAACAGGATTGGCAGCCCCATTTGGAAAGCAATAATTCTTCCATAATGGATTTTGGCAAGCTAAAAACAATTTGTGAAAACCGGTGAGGAGCCTTGTCCTTTCAAACGATGCTCCCAAGGCTTTCAAAGGGACATCCGAGTGTGTTTGTAGTTCTTCACCAGCCACCAGGTGCTTTGCTTAGTAATAGGAAATGTTTCCTCTAGGAGAATGTGGGTTAAATACATTGAAAACCTGCAGAAATGACCCCTTTACCTCGTGTCCTTCAAACCTAAGTATTTCAAGATTTTGTGACAGATCATACTTTACATTTGAGCTTTGCCCTTCAGGGTCTGCTCATGGATAAAGTCTATAGTAAAGCAATCAAACTGTCTCGTCTCGAATGAACTGTTACCATCCTCAATAGACACAGGCAAGCATCTAGGTCCTTAATTGAAATCTGTGCAGGTTCTCGTTAGAATGTAACTAAATGGAGACCGCTTTTAGAAAAACTCGTTTAGAATAGTTAAATGAGATGAGTATCCATTAATACAACAAGTTATTAAAAAATAACTGGCTTGTGAATGAACCTCCAACTCCTCTTTGACACTCACTGTAATGAGCCTCAGCAGGGCACCCTAAGGCAACTCCCTGACCTTTCCCTGTAAGTTACAAACTGTTCTTTCTCTAAATGAGTTCGTCTGTACTGATGATGGTTTGATTACTTATTTAGACTTTAATAGATTCTTACTTAATAAACCTGAGCATCTCAAGCCCAAAACAGTGCAATTAAAACATATGCATCGTGGAACAATTGCCAAGAAGCAAAAGCCACAAGCAAATCCCCAACACAGCTGAGAGTCAATGTGTTACCAAATTTCTTGGTTCTTATGGCAATAGAATTGGTGCGGGACAATTGTCTATGTTATACCAATTATATTTTAAATAAACGCTGATTGGCCAGTAGCCAGGCAGGAAGTAGAGGTGGGACAACCAGACAGGAAGTAGAGGAAGATCAAAAAGAACAGAAGAATTCTGGGAAGGAGGAAGCCCATTGCTCCCCAGTCCTGTCCAGACACCGAAGAAGCAGAATGTGACCAGCCCACTGAAAAAGGTACTGAGCCAATGTGGCTAACATAGATAAGAATAATGGGTTAATATATGTTTTAAGAGCTAATAAGAAGCCTAAACTAATGAGCCAATCAGCTTATCATTAATATAGACCTATGTGTAATTTCTTTGGGGGTCACCAACTGTGGGAACTAGGCAGGACAGAAACCCCAACAAGCAGGCCCTCACGTTACATAGCATCTCTAGTTCGATTTATCTGTCTCATTTCTGTTCCTACACTAAAATTTCCCGAGCATAACGTTCTAAAATGGTCACTGCTGTCCTTCAGTTTTAGGCAGTGGCTGTGCCATTTGTCCCAGTCATGTCTTATGTGTAGGGAGGCTCAGCTCTTCCTTGTCATTCTTGTGTTGTTCACAGCATTTTCTCACTCTGGAGCTATTGATTCTCTGCATCTGTCATCATCAGGGCATGGTCCTGGGTGACATGGTTTCAAGTCCTAAAAACAACTCAGGATTTCCCCCTGCACATTCTCAAATAGCAAAGCAGATGACTTCTCCTTTATGAGCTGAGATGAACCAGTTTCTGGTATGGCACAGTTATTTAATTTGAATTGAGTCTACTAGCACCCCACTTTGGGTAGATGAGAATGAGATTTTTGAGCAAATTGCTTATTATTCCTTGTGAGAAAATCAATATCCTATTTACCCCGAAAAACAGAATAAATGAGGGCATGTCATTACAAATGATTTTAGATCCTAAGAGGAGCAAAAGGTAATGATTTTTGTCTATTCCAAGCATATTGGGTCTTTCTTTTTTTATTTTTTTTATTAAAAAAAATCCCTGCTTCCTCCCAGCCTCCCATTTCCCTCCCCTTCCTCCCGCCCCTCTCCCCCTCCCCCCACTCCTCTCCCCCTCCCTCTCCAGTCTGAAGAGCAGTCAGGGTTCCCTGCCCTGTGGAAAGTCCAGGGTCTTCTCCCCTCCATCCAGGTCTAGGAAGATGAACATCATTAAGACAAAGGAGCAGTACATATAGTGACAGAGCAGCACTTCAGCAAGGAATTCTTCATGTAGAGTGACTGTCTGCCTTGCAATTAGTTGTTTGTTTGCATGTGTGTATTTATTTTCTCTCGTATATTTGCATGACCACATGGATATGCAGCACATGCATGCAGCCCCCTCTGAAGCCATAAAAGGATATCAGATTCCATGGGACTCAGAATGACAGAGGGTTGTGAGTTTCCATGTGGGGGCTTGGGAACTGAACTCAGGTCCTTTGCAAGATCAGCTTGTGAGTGCTCTTAACTGCAGAGCCATCCAGGCCCTTTGCTTTCTGTTTTTGAGAATTAGGTCTCTGCTTGGGGTGGTTTGAATGAGCCATAGGCTAGTTTGAATGGTTATAGCCTGGTTTTTTTGAATGCTTAATCACAAGTTAGTAGAATTGTTTGGGAAGGAACAGGTGGTATGTTCTTGTGGGAGAAGGTGTGTCCTTGTTGGAGGAGGTGTGTCCTTGTTGGAGGGGGTGTGTCCTTGTTGGAAGAGTTGTGTCCTTATTGGAGGGGTGTGTGTCCTTGTTGGAGGAGATTTGTCCTTTTTGGAGGAGGTATGTCCTTGTTGGAAGGGGTGTATAACTGGGAGTAGTAGGCTTTGAGGTTTCAAAAGTCTACACCTGGGCCAGTTTCACTCTGTCTCTGATTGCTGCCTGTGGATGAGGATGTAAACTCTCAGTGACTCCTCCAGTGCCATGCCTGTCTGCTTCCCACAGTGATGATCATGGACCAATCATCAAAAACTGTAGGTAGGCAAACCTTCAGTTAAATGCTTTCTTTTATGAGTTGCCTTGGTCCTGGCCTCTCTTCACAAGAATAGAACAATAACCGCTCTTCTAGGACTCACTGACAGTTCACTGCTTGTATTTTTAAAAGAGATTAATAACTGAGGGAAATGTTGCCTGGCTATCTAGAGGGATGTTCTAAAACTCAGGTAAATTAGAAAATGGAATGAACAGAGGTCCCTGTATCTAAAACTTAGGAAGGAAGACTTCTGATGTAAAGAGACATTCTCATGGGCTTAGATGCACCTACAGAAATTATTTTGTTTCTTGGCTATTATGCTAGTAAGACTTCTCCCTGGCTTCTCCAGAAGGGAATGGCAATGATCATCATTATCGATTTCTTTTTTCTTAGATATGTAGTACTGCATCCCAGGTGCTGTGGGAAACACCTCGTGTCACTCCCAGAGAGAGACGTCCACAGTGGATCTCTGGGCTTGGTCTTGCCGCAGTCTTGTACCTAGCTATGAACCACTCCACCCCCAATCTTACTGGACCCAGTTGTTCCCTATTGCCTAGAAAGTCAGTCAGTCACTTTTCTTGCTTTACTCCTTCTCCCTCCCCATCCTTCACCTCTTTCTTCTTCTTCTTCTTCTTCTTCTTCTTCTTCTTCTTCTTCTTCTTCTTCTTCTTCTTCTTCTTCTTCTTCTTCTTCTCCTTCTCCTTCTCCTTCTCCTTCTCCTTCTCCT
>JABTXL010012463.1:4161093-4230494 GCA_025134845.1 Neodon shergylaensis
CTCCTCCTCCTCCTCCTCCTCCTCCTCCTCCTCCTCCTCCTCCTCCTCCTCCTCCTCCTCCTCTTCTCCTCCTCCTCTTCTTCTCCTTCTCCTCCTCCTCCTTCTCCTCCTTCTCCTTCTCCTCCTTCTCCTCCTTCTCCTTCTCCTTCTTCTCCTTCTTCCTTCTTCCTCTGCTTCTGCTTCTGCTTCCATTTCTCCTCCTCCTGCTCCTCCTCCTTCCTTCTGGTTTTCTCTGTGGAAATTACATTTTAAAAACTCCAACCAACAAATTAGAGCTGACCTAAAATAAGCTGTGTATATTTAAAGTGTGCAGCTTGATACTCTTACCCCCAGCATAATAGATACACCCACCAACAAAGGAAGCTAAGGCACTGTCAAGTTTCCCCTCACATGACGTCATCACTCTCCTTTATAATGACCTTTCTTACATGCTTGTCTCAGTTCGGTTGATTTGCCTCCTCATTATGAATCATGCTTTTCTGACTCATTACATACCTGATATATTATGGGATGCCAGCTACAGTGAGCCTTCTTTCCTGGGCACCAAGCATTGTGTGTATCTACAAACATTACTGAGCTGGGTCTACAGTGCAGTGAAGGTAACTGTCATCATTTGAAACAGGGCTTGATCTAATTCTAATTACTCCCCATTTCTAAAGCAAGAAAGGTCCTCTGTGTACTTGACCCAATGCCTCATAGATAATTCGGTTTCCTTTCTGTCTAGAAGGATTGTATATTACTGTGCCTCATGTAAATAATAAATGCTATTCCTGCTAATCTATTGGGTGGTTCTTTCCATGAACAAAAGAATGTTCCCACAAACCTGTGCTGTGCACGATTGCACTTCGAGCTTGAAGACCAGCCTTGGTGCTCTCCACAGGCTTAGCTGTGTCCCCTTAGTCACAGTCCCTCTGGTTTTGTGACCTCTGCTCCACTTTAGCTCAGGAAGACCACCAAACTACAATGGAACTCTTCCTTTCTATTCCATGACATGAGGATACCCCAAGCAGAAAGCAGAGACTGTTGGGGACTCATTGTCTTCCCTGTGAGGCATTACTGCCCTTCCTCTCAAGATGCCCAGGGCCTTGTACATCACTGTGTTATGAATTATCCCTTCAAGTCAGATTTTCAGACTGGAGGGCCAATCTAAGGTCTGCTACTCCATCAACAATGAAAATGATAGCAACGCATTGCATCCAGATTTTATCTCCCTATTCATTTTTCAATAAATGGTATCCAGGTTTTTTTTTTCCTTTTTGCTTTTTAGAGAATGCATTCCATGTATTTTCCTGGTGATTTTGGATCTTAGAGGTGGGCTGTGAGGATGCAGATGCACATATGTAATCTGCACATCTATCCAAAGTGGAGACGTCCCCTTAGGAAACCAGCGCAGGGGACAGGCTTTGGAAAATGGTAGCTGACAATGGCTCACTGCTCAGGAGGACTTGGTTTAATAGAGGTCACAAACTCTTGAAGAAAAGAAATACACAACAAGCGTGGAAATTTGGATCAAAGGAAGGATTCCTAAGTGAGGGTGACAAAATAATGGAAAATTAAAATTTTTGCAGCTGAGGGGTTGCAAAGCCATCTTTGAGAAAGCACAGATGTTGACAGGGTTTTCCGTTACGAACCGGAGAGGTGACAGGGAGACAATGAGACTTGGTCTTGGACAAGTCTTATTTGAATTGGCTCAAAAGATCAGTAACTGCGTGCCAACGGTCTTGATTCAGAGAAATCTTGGATGAGATTGGAGTCATCATATAAGCAAAAGGCACAGCCACGGGAAAGTGTTTGGCTTCAGGGGCAGTTTGTTTTCTGATGCAAAGGAGTGGGCAGTGTTAAAAGCCCCACATGATTTAGATGGAAGAAATTCTAGAGAAAGAAACGAAGGGGGGTTGTCTAAGTATGTCTCACAAGAATCATACAAATTAGTTCGAATTGCAATTTTTATCATCTGAGTAGCAGAATGAAATGTCATGAATAATGGCAACTTAAAAGAGGGTTATTTAGTCTAGCAAGCTGTAGATAATGATTAACCAAGCTGAGCCCAATCCCAGGAGACTTGCATCTTTGGGAACAATGCGAGGCAGGGGTGGGAGAATGACGACTGGGTGAAACGGAGAGAGGCATAGAGAACACACTTGAGAATGATTCATAATGACAGAAAGCTAACCAGCTAACGAGATAAAAAGATGTTTTCCAATGGTTTATAGATCTGGTTTTATTTTAAGAGACGATATTGCTTCATTTCTGCTGCTCTCCTCCTGATCCAACCCTCATCCTGCTAGGATATGAATCATTTCATGACCTCCTGACCAGTGTCCCCACTTCCCCTCTAATGTGACAAAAGGGGTGCTTTCACTCTCAGCGATAGGAGGCCACCACACTGCTCCAGGGAGCAGCATCCCTGGAGCATCCTACTGCGAGTAAGAGCCAAGGCAAAACTGCCTTGGAAACCTCCACGTATGTTGGCCTCAGGGACTCCTGATCCATCCTCTGCCTTAGCAGATATGACCTCATCAAATAACAGCAGCTTAGCCCTGATAGTCTAGTCACTTGAGATTTTAAGCCGGTGTTCTATTATTTTACCTAGCATTTAAAGCAAAGGAAACAGAAATGATATACAGTTGTTAAAATTGTAAGATTGTTCGATGTCTTGCATTCATACTGACAACGCAATCGGGTCTACCTCTCGCTAGCTACAGCTTAACCCAAGTAGGAAATCTTTGTCACCTTCAGGGTTAGGAATCACTTCCCTCTCCCAGTATTACATGTCCCATCTGCAAAAAAATAGTGATTATGAAAAATAAACAACGGCAGACTGGATTGTTTCCTACTTCTTTTTGTTTACGGAACTCTGACAATATTTTTAAGATTATACAAAATATTGCCTCAAAATGCCTGTGTTATTAATGATGAACCCAATCCTCTCTGCTTTCCCTGCTTACAGTTCTCATCAGGGTTAGCAGTCTCCGTCTGCTTACGTTTAACAATCAACTACAGCTGTACCTGATAGGTCGGGGACCTCGGTCTGACTCACGCCTGTCAGGACAGACAATGATTTGTGGCCTGGGAGAGACGAGAGAGCAATGACACATTTGAAAATATCTGCCCAAGAGATGAGAGTTATTGCGTTCATTTGCATTTTTCTTTTTAAAATTTAGATGAATGTAAGTATTTCTGGAGAGAACAAATGCTGAGAGCTGGCACTAAGATCTGTCTTCTGTGAGGAACATGGGGTGTTTACCCTCCGTGGCGGCTTTGCCTTGGGACTTTTAGAAGAGTTGCCGTGTGGCGAATTGATATGAAAGCTCTGCCGATTCAGCTTGACGGTCTATAGTCTTCCCTGCAGATCTGACAGAGAGAGAGAAAGAGAGAGAGAGAGAGAGAGAGAGAGAGAGAGAGAGAGAGAGAGAGAGAGAGAGAGAATAAAGGATGAAGCGCCCCAGAGTTTGGAACCATGCCAGGCTGGAAGGAAAGTGGGCTGCGGATTATAATTCAGGTTTATACCGTATTTGTTTTTGAATTAAAGGAATTTCCATGCAAGTGTAAACCAGAAACAAAACGAGATGAAAATCTTCCCAAATGGAGAAATTTAGTTTCTCCAGTGAAGAAAAGAATTGCTACAAGTACCGAGATCTTCGGCACGAAAATACACAGTGAAAAGCATCTGAGCTTGACATTGGTAGCTGAAAACAAAATGAAAAGGCTTAATTTTTAATTCTCCTCCTTCGAAAAGCCTCAATTACATTTTCACAGTTATTGTGCAGATTAAAATATGACACTTTTGTGAGGGATAAAATGTTTTGAAAGGAAATGAACATTTTTCAGCCTAAGCACTCAACAGTGGGTGAGCGTTCAGGCTCTGCCAGGTACCAGCTCCTCGACTCTATCGGTCATCCATGGTCTCTCTTTCCTCTTGCCTGGCCTAAAATGTCAGTGGCGACACTCACTAGGTGAGCTGGCTGCCTCTATGACTCGGCATCCTTCCTAAAAATCCATGTGAGAGAAGCTGCTGCATATTCCTGGGGCAATGCTGGCTCTTGTCAAGGGTCATTTCTTGCAAGGACCCAAGGAGTTTATTTTTCTGTCCTGCTTTCCGTGCATTTGTTAATATATTACATCATAATGTCATTAATAATTCAAATTATCTGGTGGTAGGACAAGTTCTTAAGTTAAAACAAGAAGAAGGAATGATGGCCTCGTGGCGGAGCACAGAATGGGGAAGTAGGAAAGGCAGCTGGTTTGGGTTCTACCCATATTGAACGATGTTGTTAGGTTCTATTTTCATCTGTGAGTTTCAGTAAACACAGCCCAGAAAGTAAAGGCATATTGTGGTTGAGGCAGGAGGATAAATCAGATACCATAAAAATGAAAACCAGAGGCATGGAGTCCATTATGGAAGACTTCATCAGAGAAAAACGTTCAAGACTCGGTCTCAAAGAGGGGAATGGTATTCACCAATGCCAGGCAGTAGAGACATGTAAAGATTTCATTGTTGCCATGATGGGACAAGTCTAGTGTTTGGGGCAGGGCAGTCTCAAATGTCTCACAAGCTGAGGGTTTGGTGCTGGCCTGAGGCCCCACAAAAGGAGTCTCCCCGTAAGTGGGGAGAGATGGAAGAAGGAAGGTCCCAGAATCATTCTCCACGTCTCCATGTCTTCGTCATTGGTTTAAGTCAACCTTGAGTCATGGGCAATTGCTTCTTAAATGTCACTTGTTGTCATTCTTGTGATGGTTAATGTTACCTTCATATTAACAGCAGTTGCTGGCTATCAAAAGAAAGTGTCAGTTCTCTTAGACATAACAGCTTTTTTCGTGGCTATGATTAATACCGCATGACTCACTGGTATTAGGAGAACATGTTGATTAGTGTCTTTCCCCCAGAAAAAAAAAACACAGTCATTCTCCTTCTCCTCCATCAAAATACACTGTTTCCCATCCCCTTGCTGGATGGTTTTACACCAGAAATAGTTAGCATTCAAGATGTCAGAAATGGCTACCAGCTTTCTTTATTTTGTAGTAGATTTTGCGTTCATTTTGTAACTACTGAAAAACAAAATGCATCCTATTTTGTTTTCCATCCAGCAAATACCGCTTGCATATTCAACACGCATCACAAAGCAACCCACATCTAGAGGCACGAAAACGCACGGTGCATGGATGCTGGCCTTGTAGACACAGTCTTCTCAGAATGTTTGTAAGCTGTATTGAAGTGATGGGAGTCATGTTAACTGTGAAGAGAAGAGAGGACATTGGGGAAGAAGAGACATAGACACCTTTGTCTGGATCATTTCAATACTCATGCGCGTGCAGAGAACTGAGAAATACTTGAATGTCTAGTCAAGTCAGCCTGATGGATCAGCTTTAGGCAACAGAGTTGCCTACAGTGCAAGGAACCAGCCAGGCAGAGAAAATAATGTCATCCTCTTCAAACTAGTGTCTTCAAGGATTTATCAAGTTTCCTAGTCTAAGTTGCGCATCCTTCTCTGTACCACCATTCTCCTTTGCTTGTCCCCTTTGTCTTCTAATTTTGTTTTTAATTTCAGGTAAATATACATACATGACTTTATTTAGCTATGTCAAGACTTGGTTCCACAAGTGAGAGGAACATATATGACATTCTGAGACATGCCTAGTTCATCTCATAGGATCGAAAAGGGGCCGGTTGTCATTAGGATCCAGACTCGCTCTTTGGTTCAGATCTGACCATGTTGCTTTCACAGGAATTTTACAGTCAGGATGCCTTGGTGGTTGGCAGAGACAAAATAATGAAAACTACTACAGGTGGCTCAGTTACAGGAGCATACTCCAGCTCAGGTGCCAGTTACCCTCGGTGTACAGAATGTGGGACTTCGGCATGAACAGCCAGTGAAAATTCTCGAATGAAGCTGAATATATAGATCAGTGGCATATATAACATTCTGGCCACTCTAACAGCAGTTGCCAGGCCCTTTGTTTTTGTAGCTGGCAAGGCTGACAGCGTTGTGAGATTGTTAATTACTTTTCTTCCCTGGTAGCATGCATAGAAACTTCCAGCACTGTAAGTGCTAGTCAACCAAATGTAGGTAAACTTTGAAGGCCGACTACCATTGTGTCTGCAGGATCCTCACAGTCTGTGGAAATCAAAGCGCAGAGAGCATGTGCCTTTCCTTAGTTCCCTGACCTTGGCCCAGTGTGGATGGTCCCCAAGTTAAAGCCTTGCACAGTGTATACCAGATGGTTACTATGGTGTGCTGCTGATTTCTTTTCAATTTTCTCTTTTGTTATCTGCTTGCATTTTGTTCACGGAAGCTCTGAACAGTCTCTTATTTTCACAATCCAACTGGCTAAATTTCTAGCTTCCTTTGAGTAGGCCTGGAATCCAAAGGTGTCCCCTAAACAAAGACAATCCAAATAGAGTGTTTATCATTGAAGCCATCAAAATCAAATAAACAAGCAAACCAGACATCTGTGATTAATGTTTTATGTCTTAGAATTCTGGATCGTTGAAAACACTGTTACCTAGCCAGCTAGAGATAATTCCCCAAGAACATTTTCTTTCCTGCTTAGCACACGTTCTACCAGGCGCTTCTACAAGGATCCCCTCGTTCCTGCTTTCTGGTTCACTTCAGAATGGTTTGGCAATTTGCTTCCATCTTTTACTCTGCTATCCATAACTCATCATCCCAGGGGCATTTTTATAACTTCAGATCTTCCAATCATTTTCCCTAACTCTTGTGGTTTCCTGTTCGTTGTACGTGCTATCTCTATGTAACTCTGAGGCTTGATAAAAGTGCAAAATTCTAAGTCTTGGCCTCGAAAAGGACTTTATTGCATCTTTTGAGTTACTCAATTTTGTTCCGCACAATGAATTTTATTAATAACTTTTAGAAGTAGTCACTTTTCTCCATTTTTGGCGATAATGAATATGTGGTCAAAATAAAATACATAAGCATTTTTACCGATGTCAGTTTATTAGAACTTCATGTAGTAAAATATGGTGCCGTGCTCAGTACATCTTGGTTATTTGTTTTATTGATTTCTCCTCTTTTCTGTGTTGGGGTTTGAACGCAGGGCCTTGAATATACTAAACAAGTATTCTCCCACTGGCCTTAAACCCCAGCCCTGCTAGACTTCTGCTTTGAGACAAGATCTTGCTAAATTAGTCAGGCAGTCTTTAAATTTGCTATGTAACCCCTCTGACCTCAAATTTGAGAACTCCTGCCTCAGCCTCCCCAGGAACTAGCTAGGGTCAGGGTGTGCACCAACATATTTTTTATATCTTAAACTCAAAGTTATTTTGCAATTTGTAGCCATTCTTGTTTCCATGTAACCAGTTAATATAGCACATCATTATGGTTCTTGCCTTTGCAGTTTTTTTGGCTTGCTTCTCTGGATTCCTAGCTGGATACTTTTTCTAAAATGTCACCAATTAGAAACAACCTTCCTCAAGACCCAGCAATACCACTTTTGGGTATATATCCAAAGGATGCTCCACTGTACCACAAGACATGTGCTCAATTATATTCAATTATATTCATGGCAGCATTATTTGTAATAGAACCCAGAAACAACCTCGACCAAAGAATGAATAAGGAAAATGTGGTACATTAACACAATGGAGTACTAAAAAAAAATGACATCTTGAAATTTGCAGGCCAATGGATGGATTTAAAAGATATCATATTGAGTGAGGTAACCCAGACCCAGAAAGACAAATATCATATGTACTCACTCATAAGTGACTTTTAGGCATAAAGCAAAGAAAAACCAGCCTACAATTCACAATCCTAGAGAACCTAGACAACAAAGAGGACCCTAAGACAGACATACATGGATCTAATCTACATGGGAAGTAGAAAAAGACAAGATTTCCTGAGTAAATTGAGAGCGTGGGGATCATGGCAGAGGGCAGAAAGGAAGGGAGAAGATGGAAGGGGAGTGGAGAAAAATAAATCGCTCAATAAAAACAATAAAAATGTATATAAATGCTGTTTTATATCTCTTTTGGGGGTGGATGTTCTTAATATCACTTTAGGAATTACATGTCTTATATCCTCCAGTATTTTAATTTACAAATATTTTATACCTGTGGGTGTTTGCCTGTATGTGCATCTGTGCATCATGTTAGGGAAATGCCCCAAAGGTGAGAGAGGGCATAGAAGCCACTAGACCTTTAATTACAGAGATTGTGATCCACCATGTGGATCCTGAGAACTGCACCTGAGCCCTGCGGAAGAGCAGCCAGTGCTAGAACCACAAAGCCATCTCTTAAGCAGCTCCAATTATTTTAAATGTAATACTATTAATATATCCTTGAGATTAAAGTTTAAAATCTCAAGTTTCTGTCTAAGAGACATTACTTCTCATAGTAATTGATCATTGGTTGCAATGAACTTCTGCTGCTGTTTATAATGTCTTAAAATGTTTAAAAGAGATATAAAATAGCGTTGATACATTTTTATTGTTTTTAGTGCGTGATTTATTTTTCTCCACTCCCCCCCTTTCTTCCCCCTACCCTTTTTTTCCCTCTTCCATGATCCCCACGCTCTCAATTTTCTCAGGAGATCTTGTCTTTTTCTACTTCCCATGTAGATTAGATCTAGGTATGTCTCTCTTAGGGTCCTCTTTGTTGTCTAGGCTTCATCTTCTGTTGATATAGGCTTCCCTCCCTGCCCCCTGGGACATGTCTGTACAGATTTGAGTTGTTTCCAAACACCTTTACGTTGTTCCTTGGACTCTGTAAGCTGTTGGGTTTTCTGACCAATTTATGCTCCTCTCTCAGTTTTGATTATCTGTTATTTTATACAATAATTTCTGGTCTCAAATTTATTTTTGGATCATTTATTAAGTAATATTTTCCAGAGAGAGAAATAATTTTAACTAAAGTGAGACAGGCAAGTAAGTATGTGTGATGTGGGAGAAGAGTGGGGGAGTAGCCGGACTCTCCCTGAGTGGCAGTCCCTCGTTTCTCAGCTCTGAGGCGGTGGCCTATCTCTTCAGGACAGCCAAGGAGCCTCCTCCCTCCTTCCCTGAGCTTCTGCTCTGAGGACCTGTCCTCCCTCCTTAACCTCCAAAGCCATAGGCTGTTCCTACCCCTCTAGGTTGCAGTCCTTTATCTCACAGCTGAGTCAGTGGCCTTCCTCATTTATACACTCTCTGCCCATCCTGCACACACACACACACACACACACAGACACACACACACACAGACACACACAGACACACACACACACACACAGGCTTCTGCTGCTGCTACACATGGCAGTTTCCTCTTCTGTCTATATCCTGCAGTTTTCCTTCAGAGAACCTGGAACGCTTATTGAAATCGATCTATTTTGTTTTGCCAGAATCACTTATTCTTTGTGTGGGGGAGGCTTCCTGCCAGCCTGGGCCACTATTTTGCCAGAATTAGGCAGGAACTTTTTTTTTTGTTATTATTATTTTAAAGTAGAATTTCTTCTATGCTTGGGTAGAAGCCAATCCTAATTTCACAATACCTTGCAGTGAGGCTTCTATCTGCACACAGGCCCGAAACTCTTTTTATGTTTAAACAGAAGACAGTAATAATACTATATATCAGCAAAAGAGAAGGATAGATGAGAGCTGTAGCTTAAAATCTAGTCACCTGCTTCACGCCATTGCAGACATGACAGAGTTACAGCAGGGATGCCTGTGGTCAGTGCTATGTTGACGATTACCTCTGTAGGCAATTACACAGCCATCAAATTGTTGGTGGAGGAGACAAAATGAACCTTGAAGCTGTGAAAGTCATGATATAACCTTTGAAAGATGTGGTCTGGGGATGGAGGGCTAGTTCAGAGTTCTAGACATAGGTCTGCAGCTAGCTGACAGATACCATTTTCTTAAGTATAAAATTATTGGACATTTTAGTTGTCTTTCAAACATTAAAAAAATCACTTTCTATTTTACCTAATGTCATTTTTACAGATATTTTGATCACTTTTTGAGTAATATTGGCATACCTGTAATAGAGATAACATTATGCCTAACCTGTTAAAAGTATAATTAGGCTATTTATATTATGAAATTAAAACATATTTGAATATTAAAACAATAATTAATTGAATATGAGAGGCTGATGTTTTCCTCTTTGAATCATGAAATATTTTGTACCATAGACTTCCACTTTCAGGAAGATATTTCTATTTTCCAAAGAACAACCACCCTGGAATAACTGTTAGGGCAGTTTGATTTTTTTAGAGTAGTTTTCCTCAGGCTTTGTATATATGAACCATTCTGAGATCCTGTTAAAATGTTGTTTGTTCTGAACCAGCAGGCAGTGAGGAAGTCCCGAGTGTCTACCAAGCCATCATGGGAGGCTCAAGCGCCTACAATTTCTGCGTAGCCAGGACCCATGCGTGCAGATGAGTTCATTTTCTCATCACTGGGACAGAATATCTGAGTCCTTTGTGACCGAGGAAGCAGAGCAAGGACACACAGGCGCATAACGGCTTCCTCTTTCAGCTGCTCTCCTGTCCAGACCCCTCAGCTGGTCAATCTTTCGAAACACCTCCGCAGACACAACTAGAGATGTGGCTCACAGGAGAGTTTTTAATTCAGTCAAGTTGTCAGTGGAGATGACTGTCATACTGCACAACACAAGCTGGTACTGTTAGGATTAGAATTCAGGTGGTGGCAAGCAGATGTTGTCATTATCATTCCATTGGGGTGCATTGGGAATAAAATGAAGCTACTAATAGTAATTGGCCAGATACAAGGCCCAAGCCAGAATGCTATCCTCAAATTTGGGGCACTTTTTTTTTTTCAACACACTGGGTCTTGTTTTGAGGTCTTTTGTGTCTGAATCTGCCCTATTGTGTATCTGAACTCCTTTTCTGACAAGGAACATTTTAAAATGGTAAGTGGTGTGGTTGCAGCAGCCCTGGAAGCTGGCTTTACCTCTCTTGGTCTTTCAGTATGGCAGAGGTGCAATTACAGTCAGCTCTACGAGCCATGTTCACTGCCCCAGCTCCAGAGATGCAGCAAGTCTATACTGCTATTAACACACTGCTCACAAACCCCATTCAAGTGCTTGGCCTCTTGAAAGTCAGCATAAACCAGGAAGCTGTCCCTCAAAGAAGCCTCACAGTTTTTATTGTTAATGCTGAGTCAGGAAGCCTTTTCTTAAAGGAGCCACACCTCTGCTCACTGCCAGCAAACAGAGCCTATCTGAAAAAAAATGCAGCTAACAAGAAGTTGCGCCTGGCTTCCATTTTTGTGGGTCTAGAAGCCCTCTTTTTTTGTTGTTAAGATTTTTTAGGTCTTCTGTGGATTCATGTCCCAGACAAGACAGTGGGTACCATTTTATAAACTGAGACTGCTCCTTGGTTTCCCCACCGCCCAGACCCAAATAATCACACAGAAGCTATACTAATTACAACACTGTCTTGCCAATAGCTTAGGCATATTTTTAGCCAATTCTTTAAAATTAACCCATTTCTATTAATCTGTGTATCGCCATGACGCTGTGCCCTATCGGTAAGGTTCCAGCATCCTTCTCCTTCAGCAGTTACATGGTGTCTCCTTGACTCTGCCTACTCTCTATATATATCTCTTCCAGCCTGGGTATATTCTTCCCTGTCACACACAAAAGCACACATTAATCATTAACCAATAAGAGTAACACATATAAAGAAGGAAATTCCACATCACTCCCAACTTCTCCCAGATTCTCCTCACCTCCCTACCTATCCAAGTTCCCTCTCTCTTAAAGACAAACAAAAAATAAAAATAAATAAAAATAAAAACCAATAAGACAAAAAATTAAAAAAAATAAATCTTGTGACCTATAATAGTGACCTTCCTGCAAATCTACTGGAGTAATAGTGACAAAAATGTTCTGGGAGTAACCAATCACTTTTCTTTTTTGCATTTAAGCCCACTCCTTTAGATGGAACCTATACCTGACACTGCTAAAGTGGCTTTTATTCTTTATATGAGCTAGATCCCATGGGTTTCCATAACTTGATTACTTAACCTTTAGGTACTTTGTCCAAAATATAAGCATTTCAGACAGTGACCCAGCACTGTAGGGCAAAAGCATAAACAACAAGAAAATAAACTACATTTTAAGAAATGTGAAAAGGTAGAAGTAGCATACACATAATTGAAACTATGTGCATAAAAACTAATTCGTGATTTATATGTACAGAAGATTTAGGTGCAGAATATTTTAAAGCAGATATTAGCAACCAACAGAAGCTAATATGTGCAACCACGATTAAAGTGAAAATATGGAAGTCTTTATGGGTTTGTTTTACAAGGTTCCTCCTACAACATCTACAAAATATCATGAATGTCAGTAGAGAGAACTGTGCTCCTTTCAGGACTGGTGGGGTACATTAACACCTTTTCTAATTTTCATACAAATATTATAAGCAATGGGGATTAATATTCTGGTCTTAATCATAAAAAGGTTTTTTTTTTTTTTTAAAAAAATATCCCATCAGTCCAGCAGTACTAAAAGAGTCTTGCCTCTGAGGTCTGATTTTTTTCACAATGACATATGGTTTTAAGAGAAATAGCAGAAATTGACATTCTAGAAAAACAAAATTAGTGATTCACTTACTGTCACCTCCAGGACATTATGTATTTTGCATGGCAAGTGAGTCACAAACTTGGACCTTCCTGTAAGAGTCACTACTCTTGTTCCCGAGATGTTTTTGATTTTCTGATTTTTTTTTATTCTAATATATTATTGAACTTGTATCCACATTTGAAGAACTCAGAATGAGACAGAAAATCCCACTCAAACCACTCCCTCCTCACAGAACTGACATAATTACTGAGCTGCTCCCACCTAAGACTGAAAACAAGCTCCCCAATGGTTCTGACACTGCATCTGCCTTCATCCTGTGTGTTGGTCCCCTGTAAGCACATCGGCCACATTTGTATGCTTCTGTAGTTTAAGTAACTCGTTCTGCTTGATTCGACACACATCTCTCAAGCATCTGCACCTGGCCCCAGTACTTATGGGGAGGGGGTGAACGCAGAAGCCAAATGCACCCTCCTTGCTCAAAGAACTCACATTCAGGGTGACAGACAAGAAGGCACATGTCATGGAAGCTTGAAACGTGCAAAAAAAATAGATAGAAATGGGATTGTGATGGAAAAGGAGAAGAAGGCTCAGATTGCCCCCTCATTCAGCTAGCATTGCCTTTCCCAGATGGACTGGCTTTGGATAGAGTTGAAGATTTTAGCAGAGGAAATGACAGCTGTTTGCTTATTGTCTTGTGGCCAAACTGGTCCTGCCAATGGTGCCACCTCCTGTTTCTCGTATAAAACTTGGATCTTCATCCTCTGCTGTGAACACTTTGTTTCATGCTCTCCCATCAAGCTAATTATCAAAAGGAAACGTATTAAATGTCATGATCATCATTATAATATATATGATTTAATTATAATTGCCAGTATCATCATTCTATAAATACAGTTGAAGATAAGACTACTTTTTGTGCTTTGGTTATTATAATATCAAACTCAACCATTTTCCCCTCAATTTTTAGTGAAATTGGGCTGATAAGTGCCAAATAACTGTGTTTGCTTGATTATAAAAATAATTACTTATCTCTATTATATCATGGTACTTGTTTCAATCTGTTCTAAGAGTTTGCATTTAAGCCCTCCTGCCAAATACTTTAGCTCCCTTATCAGAGTCACACTGGCTAAGCAATCTGATCAACAGAAGTAAAGAATAGGGTCTTGGAACCTTAGGAGTCATAGACAGAAGTCTTAGGAAAAATGCTTACCCATGATTTATGTGGGAAGAACCTGCCTCTATGGGTAGGATATCTATGCACAGGGTGCTGAGGACTTAGAAATTAGAACTCCATCAAGAATACATCAACTGATGCAATTTGAATGCTCCACATTCTAAATGGAACATTCCACATTCGTAATTCACACTATTCATATCTGGTATTTGCTTCCTTTACCTTTTTAAGATACATATTTGAAAATAGTTTATTGATAAATAACAACAGTGTGTATTTTATCATATGTAGCGTGATTTCAAAGTACATTTGCATCTTGCTAATTAAAATTTTTATTTATCATTATTTATGTGTGTATGATGTGCTTGTGAGTACACGTGCCATGAGAAGAGCTTTGTGGAATCTGCTGTCTCCTTCCACCTTAACATGAGTTCCAGGGATCAACTCAAGTTGCTAGGGCTCCTGTACCAATTGCCCTATGTGCTGTCTTCTTGATGCTCCAGTTCCAGCTAATGTTAACCAGTGCATCTCTTGCCACAGCTATCACTTCTTGGGCGAGAGTCGAAGTCACTCAACTTTCTGATGCTTGGCAAACATACAGACAATTGACATAAAGAGAAAACATGTAATTTGGTTCATGACTTTGGAGGCTCTACTCGATGATTGACTGATTCCACGCTTTGGGACATGTCTAGAATCACATGTCTACACACCACGGCAGGGACTGGAATGGGGCAAAGCCCATGTGCTTTATGAACAAGAAGCAAAAAAAGTAGGGAGAAAGATATAGTGATTTTTTTTTGTATTTTAATAAATAAAGCTTGCCTGAAGATTAGAGTGCAAAGCTAAACCACTAGAGACCAGGGAGTGCTGGCACATACCTTTAATCCTAGGACTTGGTAGACAGAGGCAGATGAATCTCTGTGAATTCAAGACTACCTGGGGTTACACAAGATGATCCAAAAACAGATCCAGGTTGTGGTGGTCTACACCTTTAATCCCAGTGTTCGGGAGTCACACACCTTTAATCCCAGTATCAGAGATATGGAGACAGGAGTAATATGGGTGAGCAGAGAGATGAATATAAAGGAGAAGAGACAGGAACTCAGTGGAGTGTGGAGTCTGAGGGTTGGTGGAGACTAGTGCAGTCTAGGCAGTCTGAGGACCGCCCCTTCAGTCTGAGCATTGGTAGAGGTAAAAGATCTCTCTAGTGGCTTACTGCTCTGCTTCTCTGACCCTCAGCTTGAACCCCCATATCTGCCTCTGGGTTTTTATTATTGGTGCTACAGGAAGGCATCTGTGGTCCCACTGTCTCCTTCTAGGACATGCCCCCCCACCAGTGACCTAAAGGTAAAGTACGCCTTTCAAAAACTCTGCCCCATCCTAGCCATCTAACCCTGGGTATGAGATCTGTAACATTTAGGCTTTGGGGAAGGTACTAGCAGAGAACACAAACCAACTTCCTTTACATTTCTTTACATTTACATAGGGCAAGCTTCTATTTTGATTCTGCCATCTGTCGAGCGGATGGTTCACCTGTTAGTTCCTGCTGTGCCCTGTCTTCATCTTCTGAATCTTCTGGCATATGCACTAAAAGCACATCCATCGGGTACTATACTTTCCTCATGCTCCTGAAGACTTGGCACTTAGGTTCTTAAGGTTGTCCTTCCTGCCGTTATTTTATTTCAGACTGTCGAGTGCTTAGTATGTGAAAAACACCTTTCCAGTTGTTCTAGATGGTTCTCACTTTGTCTTTCTAATCAGCCTGTAAGTTGAATCTCTTATTAGACCATTTCACAGCAAAAGAAGCAGAGGCCTTGTACCAAACCTGCACAGCTGATAGGCAGACTTGGAGAATTAAATGTGGTCCATGGATTTTCATTCCTAGGGATAATTACTCAATCAGTTACAATGGGAGGTAATCAACCATCCTCCATCGGTAATGTATAAAGACAATTTAACAATGCTTTCAAAAATGAATGGCCATCCAGTCCTCCCAGCCACATGCACAGAGATAAATGAAACAGACAGGTAGCATCAAAGACAGGTAAGCATGCCCTGACACGTGACTGGACCTTTCACAGGCTTTGAGCAGAGATAAGAGTTGTTCTCTTTCATCCTGAAAAAACTAAGCTTTAGTGAACCAATATTAGAATATTACTCAGCAATGAAAAGAATTATGGGGGTAAAAAGTGCAAAAGCAAGCAAAGGACTGTGGATTGCTACCTTTTCTGTGACTTTACCCTCTATTAAATAAAACTTTATCATACTCCATCCTGGGCTAGTGTTTATTTTTATTTTAGTGACCATTTTATTATAAATTACAACATCTGTATTTGTCCTTTCTATCCTCACTGTCTTATAAAGTCTACAATCATTTATCATCTGACCATCATTATTTGATGAACCCACTTTTTCAACTCTGAGATCAGCTGGCTAGTGCTGCTTGAGAAGGTGCCAATATTTCCAAGGAAGTCTTCACACAAGAGCCAATGCCTCCCTTCTAGACCTGTCGGCATCTTAGAGCTCTGTAAAATCCCAACTTGAGGTTACAGGGGTATTTGTGAGTTCCTGAATTTGTCTAGTGAGGTGGGAAAACATAAAGGAGACCCTCCCAGAGTCATCCATCTGTCTGTCTGTCCCCAGGGTCTGTAACAGCCTTCTCTGACTGACTGGAGCTCTGGCTGGCACAGTGTCACTGAAGCACATGTGTGTGACAAATACAACAGAACTCCTGCCTATAACATACATTGGTTGCTCGGCTTTGCCAGTTAGTTTTACTTTGCGTAATCCCATTTTCTTTTCTCTTTGACAATATATAACGACTTATAAACTCTTTAATGTAGAATGGTCTCCTGGCCGTTCTCCTCGACTTCATCTTTCCTCCCAGCTTGTGTTTAGAAGTCTGCTTTAAGTGACCACAATTCAAGCATTTCTCTCACTGGAGAGAAATCTGATGGGAAAATAGATTGCCACTGAGTTAAGAACCCAAATCTCACACAAACAGCCTTCTGTTATATCAGCTTAGCTTTGTTTACTGAGATGTGTTGCTTGCTTCTCTGGCCATCTGAACATAGCAGACTACTTTATGACTGCCAAATGCCACTTGAGGCCATCAGTGGCAAAAGTCTGGCTAGTTACTAAGCAGATTATTTTTTTCTTTTTCTACTTTCCGAGAGGATCTTCTTTCCTTGTCTTGCCTCTCCCTTGTAGAGCTGTCTTTTGATTCTGCTAAACTCATCTCTTGACTTCCTTCTCATGTAATTTCTCTTTTTCTAAAATATTTGTAATTATTTGTGATGCATGTGTGTGGAGGGAGGGAGGGAGAGAGAGAGAAAGAGAGAGAGAGAGAGAGAGAGAGCGCTCAGGTACCACAGTGCCCACATGGAGGTCAGAAGACAACCTGTGGTGTTACTTGTTTCTTCCCACTACCTCAGGTTGTCAGATGTCTTGATTTCATTTCCTGTTGCCAAGATAAAATACTTTCTTTAAGCTATAAGATTTATAAGATATATTTGATGATATTAATGGTCATATAGAGTACAAATTACAAATTCTAGAAAAAAGTTTTATCTACCTTTCCTGTACCTGATTTTGGATTTGAGTCTTTATCAGTTTTCTGCAGTGAACCATGAGCATGCCTAACAGCAACGTTTAAAGTCTTCATAAGGAGGATGGGGCTCCACAAAGACGACTCCTCCAGGAGTATGAAAAACACCACCTAAGGATCGGCTTTGGACTACAAACTGCTCAGAATAATATCAAGGTGGCTAGTTGATATGAACCAGCCTAACATTACTCTAGACTTGAGACAAGCTCGACACTTTCCCATTATGAATAGACTGGGCAAAAAAATGAAACAGCTACTTCTCCTAGAACTTGACAATTAACCCAAATTTTTCTTTTCAGGCTACCCTAGAGATACCATCACCCACAGACAACAGGAAGTAAATTTAAGAATATGACGCTCACATTCCCAAGAGGTGGGTTGGGTGGTTTTGGGTCATTCAATGGATTGTGGATATTTGTCATTGTTTAGTGGGCTTGGTTACAAGTTGTTATTGGTAATCATCAGGAAAAAAGCTAAACAGGGAAATTAGATTCAAGGTTCTTGTTTTGAAAAAAAATGGGGCCCTGAGTAAATTGGGAGCATGGGGACCTTTGGGAGAGGGTTGAAGGGGAGGGGAGAAGCAGGGAGGGGAGAAGCAGGGAGGGGAGAGGCAGGAGGGGAGCAGGGGAAAATGTAGAGCTCAATAAAAATCAAAAAAAGGAAAAAAAGGGGGATATAGATATGATAGGATAAAAGGGTAGATTATTGAATCTACTCTGAAAAGAAAAAAGGGAGAATATAGATAGGACAAGATGAAAAGGTAGATTATTGAATCTACTTTTAAAAAGCAACTACCAGTTTTAAATGTTATACATTGGATTGGACTTTTGTATATAGTATACAATTTTTGTATATTGAGATTAATTTTGTTAGAGCATATTATACATACACTTCTACTCTTGTTCAAGGTATTGTACTTACATAACTAATTCAACAATATAATGAAAATTTCTAATTCTTGAAAATTATTATTAGCAACTGTTTAAGATAATAAGGAAATATAGGCTAGTAGTTAATCATCTAGTATAATCGAACTTGTAGTCACATTAGGTATGTTTCCAAGGTCAAACAAACATATATTTTAGATAGACAGGTCATCTTCAAACACTTCTGAGATCTACAGAATATGTCATTTAAGATGTTTTAATAACCTAGGTTCTTTTTTTCTTTTTTATTATTTATTTATACTATGAGACCTGTCTACTCCTGGCAGCACCAATCAATCCACTTTGGAGAAAATGATGGGCATCAAGGAAACTCCACATGGAGTTTACTTTCTTTGTGGAAAAAGTAAGCTGCTCGGCAAGAAAATGGCCTTGCCTTGACTGCCTACAGTATGCTGTCCTAATTGGACAAGCAGGACACAAAAGAAAGTGACTGCCAAACATTGGCAAGACAAAAAGGGACAGCCCTTCAGAATATCCTACTTCACAGAAAAGTCTGGTGGATATGGTAGGCCTGTAGTACAAGGATGGATGACTCAAGGTTTAAGGGGAACTTTGGGTAACTGTCCAGGTAGTCAGCTGTTTCTGTCATTAGTCACATTTTTTTGAAAGTCACTTGCTCACGCTTCCTGCTTACACAGCTAATATTATTTTCTTCTTGGATCTCCGAGGGAGTTGAAGATTATATAGTTATGGTATAATTTTCTTTGTTTACCAGATGCAGAAAGCAAGTTTTAATAGATAGTAAATTAGGTACCAGACTTTGGACCCACCAAGGTAGAATAGATATGGAATATTTTCTCTGAATTTGTCAAATGTAAATTGACTAGACATTATAGATATACTTATTGCCTATATATTGTATATAGTTATTGTAGTTACTGTATGAAGTTTTTCCTATATTAGGTATACCCTTCTTTTTATTTTAGACAAAAGAGGAAATATAGCAATATTTTATTTATGTTTTAATTAATAGAGCTTACCTAAAGATCAGAAAGGCAAAGCTAAGCCACTAGAAGTCAGGCAGTGGTGGCACATACCTTTAATCCCAGGATTTGGGAAACAGAGTTCAGATCTGGGCTACACAAGATTGATGCTGAAACAAATCCAGGTGGTAGTGGCTCACTCCTTTAATCTGAGTACTGAGGATTTACACATCTTTAACCCAGCACTAGAGGAACTATAAAATAAGAAGAGAGAGAGGTTCAGTTTGATCTGCTTAGTCTGCAGTTGCTCAGCCTTGGTAGAGGTAAGACTTCTCTAGTGGCTTGGCTACTTTGCTTTTCTGGTTTTCAGGTTGAAAACCAGAATTTCATGGAATTTCTTTCCCTGGGTTTTTATTATGTATACAACTTGAAGGAGAGAAGGTTTATTTGCTACCCAACTGTAGACTGCAGCCCATCACTGTGGGGAAGTCAAGATGATTGTAACCAGAAGCAACTGTTCATAGACACTTGTTGGAGGAGGTCGCTTGTTGGTTCCTGGCTGCTCATTGGTTCCCGCTTAGCCCTGAAATAATCACGCAGAAACCATATTATTTAAATCACTGCTTAGCCTATTAGCTTTAGCTCCTTATTGTCTAACTCTTACATCTTAATTTAACCCATCTCCATTAATCTGTGCATCAATATCAGGTTGTGGCCTACCAGCAAAGCTTCAGCACATCTGTCTCCATCAGTGGCTCCCTGGTTTTTTGACTGCGCCTCCTTTCTCCCAGCATTCAGCTTAGTTTTCCCAACCTAGCTCTGTTCCCCTATAGCTCTGCTATAGGCCCAAAGCAATTCCTTTATTTGTCAATGGTAATCACAGCATACATAGGGGATTGGCACATCAACGCTCACCGTCAAGTGCAGGGAGCCGTGAATTAATGCCCACATGCTACTCTCAGCTCACATACTCCACTCTTAAACACTCCAAGATAGCATGCTCAGGGAACGATTCCACACAGTGGATGAGTCCTTCTGCCTCGATTAATTTAATCAAGGTAATTCCACACTGACACACACACCAACACCAACACACACACTCAGAGAGAGAGAGAAAGAGAGAGAGAGACCCACCCAATATACAGAATCCTTTGTTGAGATTTCCTTACCCAGATTTTTCTAGACTGTGCCCAGGTAACAAAACGAGCCACCAACGGTTCCAAGCACCTTTACTTGATGATCCATCTCCCAGACCCAGGCCCACTCTTTTTACAACTTCCAAAATTCCACTTTATTTCTTTAAGATTGTGGTTGTTTCTAGAACAAGGCAAATTCCCTTTATTTACTGTCTTGTGTGCACCCTTAAGATGTCCAAGAAATAGGAAAACACAGGAGTTAAAAAGCATCCAGCAGCCAGGAGGCAATGTCACCTCTCTGCAGCTTGCTCTCAGACAGTGACATTCTCACTGGAGTTGCATTTGGGCAGTTAAAACTGGTTAAATCAGGTCAAGAACAAACAAAATTACTAACAGCATTTTCAGTCTCCATATTGATAAGGACAATAATTAGCAAATGTATTTATTATTTTGTGTACCGTTCCTTCTGTAAGGAGAATAGAGAAGAAAATAAAACACAACATACTCCACACTCCGCACACAGTGAAATTGGCCCTAATGATGGTAATTTACCTCTAACTACAAAGTCGTTAATTGCTGTGTTTTAGCGAGTGTTTTCCCGTGATGGTAACAGCTGGCGGTCGGTGTTTTAAGTTTAGTCTTTGATCAACGTGCTAATCAGTATAGCAGCTGGAAGATTAGATAAGGGGCCAGGGTTTGGAGGTTGTCTTTGGTTTGCCTCTGCCAGTCTGCCACTTACAAGGGAGTTCACTGTCACAACCATCCCCCTGCTCTAGATGCTACAATGGTTCTAGGCAGCTGGTCTGGTTGCCTTTCAGCACATCTGCAAATGAAGCTTGACGGAAACACAGCCTAAGGTTTCAGTATACTTGTCCAGCAATTCTCAGGAGGATGATACTGGCCTATTTTAGCGTGTGGATGCGCGCACGTGTGCGTGTGTGTGTGTGTATGTGTGTGTGTGTAGTGTACATAATCAAACCCAGGCCTTGTTATCCTAGGCCACCATTCCACCATAGCCCCACCCCGACCCCAAGGAAACTCCGATTTCTATAATAGGAACATCTTAAACTACAGCAATAGAGGCAGTCTTCAAAGAGGTTCAAAATGTCATCAGGAAAACATAGTACAAACATACGAAAGATTACAGAGGCAGCTAGGAAAATAACGGAGCAATATCAGGTGACTGGCTTTCCAATAAGTAGCAAGAAAATGCCAGAGTAATGTTTTCCCCAGAAAGCAATCTCAGGGTCCGTAGCCAGCCTCATTGAGGGTAGGTGCAGGGTTCCTACCTCTGCTGTCACCATCATGGGTCATTGGCTACTCTAGGAGTGAAGGCACAGAAGGATTAAAGATACAAATATTTAGAACCTAACCCTATTTGTTGGCCATTAGCTGTGTGACTTGGGAAACATTTAACCTGTTTAAATCAATTAATATTTAATTTATTAATAAAATATCAAATTTTTAGTCCAGAAAATAAAATGATGTCATCTCACATGACTTTTAGAGATAAACAAACTGAAAAAGTAATAAAGACACAACAATCATTGTTGATGGCTGTTTCTGTAAGCATGAAGGCTTCTGGGTATCAGGCAAAAGTGGGACAGCACACATATGCATACACACACACACACACACGTGCACACACACACTTAGGATAATGTCCATCAAGTAGGTAGTGCTGAAAATTGGAGATTCAAATGTATACAAAAGTGCATGCATTCCTTAATTTCCCATCAGGGCCCTCCCCCATCCAGAGAATTTCATTTTACAAATATCTTGCTTTACAGATTTTTCTTTTCTCTCTCTACTTTTTCTGAAGTTTTGCCATTTTGCCCAAAATGTTTAAAATTGAAATAAAGTTTACTTTAAAAAAAAAGTTTATTCTCGTCTAAGAAAGACAAATACCAAACTTTCTTTCACATATGGAATCTATGTGCATGTTTATGTCAATGTGTGTGTGTGAGTGTGTGTGTGTGCTAGCGTGTGTGTGCCAATGTGTGTGTCAATGTGAATGTGTCAGTGTGTGTGAATGTGTGTGCGTGCGTGCATGTGTGTATGTGTGTGTGTATGTGTGTGTTTAGTAATGAAACTAGAAAGGAGACCATGAGAGGAGAAAAGAGTAAGGGACGGGAATGAATACACACAACAGAAAGGAGGGAGACCAGGGAGAGGAAAAGGACCCACAAGAAGTGGGAGGGTGGGTGAGGGGGTAAGTGGAGGGTGAGGGTAAAACAAACAAAAAATTATGACACATGCATCTTTGCATATCAGAATGGAACCCATTACTGTGTATGGCAACCTAAAAATTAACTTTAAAAAAAAAAACAAAAATTGTTTAGTGTGTTTATCTACTCTACCTAACAAAACAAAAGTAAATGTGATCTTGTGTATTATGGTGCAGCAAGTCTAATACTGCATTGTAAATGAAGACTTGAATTCAAACAAATGTTGTCTATTAAAAGTGTTCAAGAGGAACCCATGAAAGCAAAGCTGATAATTCCTATTATAGAATGTATATTCTTTTTATGGGTAAAGAAAAAATTCACATTACAGGAATAAATGTTAGAGTCCTTGTCTTTAATATTAGGAATCTAATAATCTAAGTCTTTATATTTTTGAAATATTAATGAGACTACTTTTCCATCTTCTTTTCCTTTCTGCTAACGTTTTTAAAACTTCATCCTAAAAGATTCAAAGGTTATTTTCTCTAAATTAAAAATGTAAAAATGTATTTTTAGCTATACATTTAGAAATGCATAAACATTAGTTCTACCAATAATACAGATTGTACCAGAGTGGATCATATCGTTATTTATAGAAATAATGTCTGAGGAAGAAAATAAATAAGAAGTTGTCACCAAAAGAATTCAAGATATACTGAAGTGTACATTTTTGTGGATGGATAGATAGCCTCATAAATTTATATAAATAGCTATATATATTTACCTTGCGACAATCTCCTCATAAAACCAGTGATGGCTGAGTGGGGACACAGGAGTTGGCCATTAATGGGGGGGGTCTAAAGATCTGTGAGTGACTCCACTGTCCTATGCTGTATTATTATTCAGCAGTGATGAGGGAATCAAGGGGCGGAATCCCACGACACCCATCACTACCTGCAAACCTCTTAAGCACTTTTCTATCTTTAACTAACACCTTAGTGTTTATGTGTACCTTCACACATGTGTAATATGTAGTTACAAAGCAGCTTTTAGGTTTGAGATTTGGGGACATTGCGTTGTCCCCCACAATATTAGGCTAAGTATATATGTTTGATAATTGCACATACAAGTATAACACAAGCTCAATTGCGACCTGTATGCTTTCTGTCTATGCCTAGGGCTGGTTTTAGTAGCAGCTGCTGCAACAGAAAGGAAAAATAACCCACAGAGTGAAAGGTGCAGGTGGGTGGGGGTGTCCTAGAGAGCTGCAAACATGAGCATCCCAGCATGGATTCTCCGTGGCTGCTACTGAAGGCTTCATTTCTCCTGCTGAGAACTCAGGGGCTCTGCCAAGAGCTGGAGGTGTACCGTCCAGCTGCTTCAGGACATGCTTCTCCGGTGGCACACACTTGCAGAGCAGAAACCCAGGAGCCTCCCTGAGAAGGATCATGCCACAATATGGCTCCTTGACAGAAGCCAGGGGTGGCATTTGATTTATTGCAGCCCACAGGTGCCGCTCTCTGGACTTATTTGGTGAGCTATTTGGAAAGAATAGAGCCGAGGGAGCTCAGCACAGGGAGTCGCCACTTGCAAGGGTTTTTTACTTTTTGGCAAAGGAGAGCAGCCGGTTTCTGTTCAGTTTACTTTGCAGTCTGGATACTGTTTTCAAACTAAAGCAATGGCTTTGACTGTCAAACCTAGGACTTGTTAAATAATCAACAACAAAATGACTGGCAGCTTGTATGGGTACGAATGCAAACACCGATACAATAAACTCACAGTGGCAATTCACCATTTTCACAAAACATTGCTTGCTTTCATTTCTCTGATGAAGAAATGCATACATTCATGGAAGAAAATATATTTGGAAAGTATTGACTTCGGGGAAAATAACACTATCTACTAACTCTGTCCTTTGTAGATGGAGGGTGCTCATTGGTTTCCCAGCCGCCAAGACCCGAAATAATCACACAGAAACTATATTAATTACAACATCGTTCGACCAATAGCTTATGTATGTTTCTAGCTACACTTACATCTTAAATTAACCCATTTCTCTCCATCTGTGTATTGGCACAAGGCTCTGGCTTACTGGTAAGGGTCCAGCGGGCATCTTTCTCCTTTGGCCACTACATGGCACCTCCCTGACTCCGCCTTTTTTCCTCCTCTATGTCTGCTTAGAATTCCCATCTTGCTCTATTCTGCCCTGCCGTAGGCCCAAAGCAGCCTCATTATTAACCAATGGTGAATAAAGCATTTTCATAGTATACAGAGGGGAATCCCACATCAGTCCTCCACATTTGTAGATACGAATTACATATGTATGTATGTATGTATGAGTTTATGCAAAAAGATGTACATGTAAAACAAAAACATAGTCACTGTTACGTCTACTTTTGCAGCATTTGGGTCAGCTGCTGAAGAAGTTTTAGAAGGGCAGCTGAAAGTGAACTAAATACAATTTTCAAGTAAAAATGAAAGATGTCACAAGTTAGGCCATTTTTTAATTTCTGCTGGCAGTTGACTTGGGTTCCAGTTTCTCCATATCTTGGCACTGTTTTACTTTCAGTGGTCACTAGTGCCATGAGATAGCATGAGATGTGGCATCATTTGGGGTGTGTTTACCGTCAACACATTCGTTACTATCTTTCATGCATTTATGAGCGACTTCACATTTTGTTTGGAGAAATGTCTATTGGACTATTTTCCTTGTTTTTTTTTTGTTGTTGTTGTTGTCTGTTTAGCTTTGAGTTGTTTTTCTTCTGACTGTGACACTGTGGGAATTATGTACATTCTGTATGCTAAACATATGTCAGATTATGATTTATAATGAGTCCGCCCATTCTGTGGTTTTTTTTTAAAAATTACCACTATGCTGTGTACACACACACACACACACACACTTGTTTTTCTGCTTAGAGGAGACAGCATGTGTGTGCTACCGTGTGCCTGCAGAGGGCAGATGACAATCTGCAGGAGTCAGGTTTCTCTCTGTGGGGTCTCGGGGATCAAGCTGAGGTCATTAGGCTTGTCAGCAAATGCCACTGACCATTTCTTACGTTCTTAAACACAGCCCTTGACACACAAAAGTTTTACATTTTGATGAGGTTTAATTTACCTTTTTTGTGGCTTTTGCATTGTTTCTCGTACGTTTGAAGCACCATGGGAGAATCTATTTCTAACTCAAGGTTACACATTTTCCCTTCCTATTACTGTGAGATGCCGTGGTCGTGTGCCTGACTCCTCTTCTACTCTGTTCTTTAAGCCTTGTGTTGTGAGGTCGAAGACCACGCCCATCTTCTGCATGTGGGAATCCCAGGCTCTCATCACCATGCCCTCGTCTCTATAGCTTGGCTTTATGCTAAGGCACTTTTCCAGTGTTTACCCAGTATGTACTGAGCCTGGAACTAAACCAGAGAGAAAGCCAGTGTTGTTTCCACTGTGCTCTGAGGATTTGTGGAGCTTGTAATCCCCCAATGCAGTTATTTTAAAAATATTCCAGCTCCCCAAAGAGACTATTCCCAGTTTCCTCCCCAGCTTGTTATATTCCCTTATGGTATGCGTCAACCACAGCCCTTTGTCCTGGGTGGCAGTATTCCCTTTTAGTCACATAACATTTTTGAGCAAAGCCTATTTATTTCCTACTCCAAGATTCTGAGTAAGCTGAAAAATGAAGATAAATAAATATCCCATGCTCATCCTTCTGAAAGTCTTCTTTCAGATGAAAAGTAGAGAAAAATTAATTTTGAAACAAAGTCTACTTGACGCCTTCCTAACGAGACTTTACACAATCCAGGCTGTCACCATTGAGGTCACAGGCAAGTCAGCAGAGGGCAGTGAAGGTGTCACAAAGCTTTCCTATGATCTAAGCGGCATTAATATTCACTTGGTTAATACCAGCCTCTGATAGGCTTCCCTTGGTTCTATTAAAGTCTGGCATTCAACCCTAATGTGTTACATAATTTGAAATCATTAGCCCCTGTCTAATATATAATAGTAGAATATATTAGTATAATCTATAATAGTATAATCTATTAGTATAATCTATAGTAGTATATATAATCTATAATAGTAGAACACAAGCAATTACAGAATAGATGCATGTGTACTGACTGTGATCTGTCACTCACTCTCTGTCCCAAGAATATTTCATCCTAACAACACCCCCCAGAAGGCCAGCATTTTACCAGATAATGAAATAGAAATTTTGCTCGAGTTTGCCCAGGGTCACAGACATGGTAAACATGCAGAAATCTGTTCTTGGAAAGTTAGCTGTTCCTGTGGCCGGTGAGGCTCATGCATGTGAGGCACAGCATAGCTCATGATTACTATGTATTAAACATGAGCATGATACTTCATATGTGTCTTGAGTTTTTATTTTACAGTAACTTCTAATCATGTCTCATTAATTATTAATAAGGTGGGACTCTTGGTACCACAATCACCAGTGGCTGAGTTTGAGCTCTGGAAAGATTATTTGACATTTGATGCCTAGTTTCTGGGTTTTCCTCTGAGGAAAACCTTCTGAGGAGAAGATTTGTGTTAATTTCTTTGGATAGCAATGTATGGGATCAAAGAATCCAAGATGATGCCATACACTGATCAAAAATCTCATTGTTGACCACTTGTCAAGACAACTTTCAATATCCTGCTGTTGATAAGCTAATGTACAACTGATAAAGAGCGACATCACACACACACACACACAACACACTGGAGGAAGTATTTCATTTGGGGGGTGGGGCTTTGTGACTGTCAATCACATAGTCCAGGCCAAGTCAGAGCTCACAGTCCTGATGCTGGGATAGTCAGTCCCTATCCATCCTGTCGCTGTGCTCTGAGAACCCGGAGGAGACAAAGACCAGGTCACAATTTACTCTGATTCGGTTTCCTCCTCCCTCTTCCTCCCACTGGGTTCTGCACTCAAGATGGCTCCCCTCATACTAGCTTACTCTGCTTTCTAAGTCTGGCACAGGATAGGCAAAAACATGCCTTGTATATTTACGACCTACCTAAGTTGTATCAATGCTAATGAAGTCAAAAGGAGAGAGAGAAATGATTCTAATGCTACCTGCCCTTGTGGGCTTATCCTTAGCTCACCAGAGCTAAGGCTATTCCAGCGTGGACCTGCTCCACCTGTCTCTCTCATCCTTGGGGCTCTGGGATTCCCTCCTCTTACCCTCCTCTGCATTCCCTCCATGCCATCCCAACCATCTCCCACCGAAGTTGCCAGCTTCCTTCCAATAAAGAAGGATCTTGAATACTTGGAAATGCTAGCCTCTTCTCTCACTCACAACATGTGTGCATGTGTGTATGTGTGTCTGAAGGAGGTGGGGGAAATGGGGAGCACATAATAAATTAGATCAGCAATGTAGAATTCTGAAGAAGAAATCATTTGAGAAGAGACTTTAAGGACTACAAGAATTAGTTATGAGAATTCAAGGCAAGATGATTTATAGCTATAGAAAACAAAAAGTCCATCTTGCTAGATCAGATTTTGCTAAAAACTCTTCAAATCAAGACAATACCTAGATTTTTTGAGAAAGGGTTTCTTTGTGTAGCTGTGGAGGTTGTTCAGGAACATGCTCTGCGGACCAGACTGGCCTCACAGAGATTTTCCTGCCTTTGCCGAGTGCTGGGATTAAAGGCCTGTGCCACCATGCCTGGGAGATAATACGCAGCAGTCTTAAGACCTTTGAATCATCCAAGGAGAGCAATCTGGGGTTGAGTGAAGACCTTTAAAACACAGGGCACGGAAGAACAGAATACTGCTTTTTTTCTATTCCTATACATTACTGAATAATTTATTATAACAAGTAGTTCTTAAGCTCTTATAATGTATTTCTAATGTTCACATTAGAAACAGTTTTCTTTCTGAAATGACATCATTATGTAACTAAAATATTTTTTTTTCTTTTCTTTCTCCAAGGGAAACAAATGATAACCTCTAAAGCAAATAAGCCAGGAAGGGCTGGTACGCAAGAGAGAGGTCTTTTCAGCCTTCATCATTGGATTCTATGCTACAATTTGTAAATCATTGTCTTCATTTTTAGAGTTGCTTGTTATTTGATTAGATGTCAGTGGTCATGATGGCGACAGTGGTAATGTCACTGGCCAGCGTGCACTCCTTCCTGGCTCGGAGAAGGCATTTGGCTCAGGGTTTGCCTCAGCTCATCAGCTGAGCAAAATGCAAGCCTGCCCTGGGACCAGTGATGTTAGAAGAATGCTTGACCGTGTTTGTGGAGAGGCAGTAACTACGAAGATCCGGAAATGGAGTGCCTGAGATGACGTCCATAGTCAAGTTCTCGTGACATCCAGCATTTGCATGACTGTTCACTGCATAAAAAATCCACGTGTCGGTCACTGACTGACAGAATCTTTGTTCTCTTTGAAGGTAGGCTTCAATATATAAGGGAAAACACAATTTGAAAAGATAGAGAATTAGGAGATGTAGTGAAAAACCTCTCTACTGTGAAGGATATTGGGCCGAGTGATAGTCATTAAAATGAGAATATGCAAGATGCCGGGGACAGAAGACTAAAGTGCATCTGGTGGTAACAACAGTAGATTCCTGGGGATTGAGCTGGTGGCATTATAAATAGCTAGCATTGGAGTGACCTCGAGTGCAGCCTACATGATAATTACTATCATTAGCAATTGCTTTACAGTTGAGGAGCTCAAGAACAGACACAGCTACTTTTCACAGTCACAGTGCTTGTGTCGGACCAGGACACAACACAAAGTAAAAGACATGAGGAGAAAACAGAAGAAGGATTATGGCCATGGTTGGGAACTTGTGAAAGGTTAAGACCAGACTCCAGGGAGATGTCAATCTTTTTAGATGATGAGGACACACTGTAGACACTGGAGGTGACAATCCCCATGCCTGTAGCAGTTAAGTCCTTCTTATAGAGAGAGAGAAACCCAGCAGCCACACCCCAGTGGACTATGAAGGCTAAAACCCAGAACCCTACATTACCGGGCATCTACTAAAGACTGGCAAGCTGTTCTTATTTTGTGACTTTGTCATTAGAATAAGTCACTGGACTAGTTCTCACTGCTGTGACAGAAATCTAGTATGACACAACTTGCCCCCAAGAAAGGTCTAGTTTGGCTTATTGCTCCAAGGGGACACCATCCATCATGGAGGGGTAAGCATGGCAGAAGCAATGTTGGGCAGCTGGTCACATTGCTCCACAATCAGAAAATACCAGAAAGCAAAGAGTTAACAGGAACTAGGTCTGGACTAATAAGAGTCAAGGCCAGCCCTTGGGGACACTCTTCCTCAGGTACAGTTCTACCCCTCCAAAAGATTCTTTCAGCTGGGACCAAATTTTTTAAACACCTGAAACTATGATAGACATCCCATATTCAAGCCACAACAGCCCCCGAGCATTTTATATCCTCCTTGATCTAATGGAAAGTGTCGTCTTCCACTACCTACAGTATATTGGCTGGGGTACTCATGGCAGTGAGAGACAAATACCTCAGTCCCCAAACCTCAACATGAACGCATGGCCATATTTAGGAACTATGGGTCTCAGTTAAAGACTCCTTTTAATGGCTTTCTTCTCAAGATATTTTTCTGTGATGGTTATAACCAGGAAGGGACACCTGGCCTGCCCTACCTGAGGAGCCTCCTGTCAATCACTCTCTTGCCTCACTGTTCATCTCAGCTGAGCTAACAATGCAAACACCACCATGTCTACTTCCTTACTTCCCTGTTGTTCTACTGTCTGAAGCTTCGACTCTAACACAGGCTCATCAAGTCGTACTTAGCCCAGTACAAAGCTTCTCGGTGTGCCAAGCAGAGATCGATGTTTAACAATTCAAATGCTGTTTTGAACATGAGAATAACTGAACAGATGAATAAATGAAGTTCTTGATGCGGAGGCAATTGCCTTTTTAAATGTGTAGAACAAGTAGAAAAGAAAAACAAACTTTTGTTGATATCTTTCAATTCCATCAGTTGTTCATTAAAGTTTTAAAAAATGAAATAAAGACCATTTTTTAGAGATTTATAGACTATAGACTTTGGCAATTAATAAAGACATATTCACAGGTGGTGTGTTAGTCATTGTTCCCACAGGCAGCTGGAATTTTGGGAGAAAAAGAAACACATGGGAATCAAAACACTGGGCACTGAAATGAAATTTTAAATATGTGCATTTACAAATTATGACTCAAGGTACCAGGCTGGTGCCTCTTCATCTTCTGCCAATAAGCCTTGCATGTGGAAGTATTAGTCCAGAGATAGATGGCTTAATAATGAGGATTTAAAACTGGAATTGCAGACAGATGTAAACATACCGCGGGGCAAACCCATGAGTCTCAGCTCTGTGCCGGGGAAGTTAAGGAGGTCGGAGACTCACACGAGAGAGCAGCAGCAGGATGTAGAAAGAGAATGAACAATACACAAACCAGAGAGTCCCTTTCTACCCTGAGTATAGCATTCTCAGAATAAGGACAACTGGGGTGTTAGATTGTAGGGGAAAAGAAGCAAGATGGGTAAGGACAAGGGATGGACTGCAGAGAGAGCTCACGATTGAGAGTTCTGGCTGCAACACCAAATTAAATGGAGAGAAACCCAAAGAAACTCCACTAAAAACAGAAACAAGACAAGGTTGTCTTCTCTCTAGCTATTCAATATAGTACTTGAAGTTTTAGCTAGAGCAATAAGACAGCTGAAGGAGATGAAGGGGATAGAAACTGGAAAGGAAGAAATAAAAATATTGCCATTCGCAGATGGTATGCATAAGTATAGTATACATAGAGTGTACATAAACAACCCCAAAAACTCTACCAGGGAACTCCTACAGCCAATAAAGACCTTTAGAGAAGTGGCTGGATCCAAAATTAACTAGAAAAAAAATTAACAGCCCTCCTATATGCAAATGATGAACGGATTGAGAAAGAAAGCAGGGGAACAACACACTTCACAATAGCCACAAACAATAAAAAATATCTTGGAGAAAAAGACATATATGTCAAAAAACATCAAGTTTTTGAAGTCATGATAGGAGCTGGGGAAAACTCTGCTACAGGACCCCAAGATAAGGCAAAAGAGTAGGAAACACCCCCTCTCCCACTGTTTGGAGCCCCACAAACACACCACAATGATAGCATTGGTTTAAGTGGAAACAGAAATTCCCAACACTTGCTGTGGAGAAACCCAAGTATAAAATTTGCAAAGCCACTTCTCCTAGGCAAGAGGCATAGCAGTTTCAATTGCACAGCACAAGACTACGGAAAAGAGAAGTCTGTGTCAATGCGCACAACAGAGCCCTGTCTGTGAAATATCAAAAGGATGGTATATAAAGCCTTGGCAGTGAGAATCATTTAAACAGCAGGCTTAACCCCAGCATAAACCCACGTGTATTCAGTCAGAGGTCCAGCTGCAGAGACTGTGCACCCTGGTCCTCAGAGCTCACAGTGTAAACACCGCTTCACGGTTAGCCTGAAATGCTCTAATTCCCAGATCTCATAGTGTATAGAAGTGTGATTATTCTATATGCCAACCCCGTTTAGTTTTAAATCACTAAGTGTTAAACAGTATACACAATTGTTTAGTAGGGGATTATGTAGCCTGCACAGGAGCACGAAGCACATAGCAAGGAGCTGATCCGCATAATCACAGATGTGGCTCAGAGCCCGAAGACGGATGATAAAAAAAATACGACTGTGCATAAACATTGTGATCTAGAGGAAAGTCATTTCTTACAGGGAAGGGTTTACTGTTCCAAAAGCACCTTGTATACTTAAGGGAGTGGCAAAGCATGCTGTGAGACTCGAGATGGGGAATCAAGTGGTTAGGCAGGATGGCATGATGCTGGATTAGAGTTTGAGACATGGATATAGATGCTAATTGAATAGGAACGCCTACAGGATCCTACAGAGCAAGCTGTAGACAACATTGCCCTGATCTACAGTATTCTTCAGTTATGAAAACTTCATCAGGCGATGAAAGGAGACAGAGACAGAGACCCACATTGGAGCACCGGACTGAAATCTCAAGGTCCAAATCAGGAGCAGAAGGAGAGAGAGCACGAGCAAGGAACTCAGGACCGTGAGGGGTGCACCCACACACTGAGACAATGGGGATGTTCTATCGGGAACTCACCAAGGCCAGCTGGCCTGGGTCTGAAAAAGCCTGGGATAAAACTGGTCTCGCTGAACATAGCGGACAATGAGGACTACTGAGACCTCAAGAACAATGGCAATGGGTTTTTGATCCTACTGCACCTATTGGCTTTGTGGGAACCTAGGCAGTTTGGATGAGCACCTTACTAGACCTGGATGGAGGTGGGTGGTCCTTGGACTTCCCACAGGGCAGGGAACCCTGACTGCTCTTTGGGCTTACGAGGGAGGGGGACTTAATTGGGGGAGGGGGAGGGAAAGGGGAGGCGGAGGTGGGGAAGAGACAGAAATCTTTAATAAAAAAAAATAAAATAAAATAAAGAAAAAATGTGGATAAGTCGGCTGCCAAGATAGCTCAGCAAGTAAAAGCAAGTGCCTGAAAGTTGATGATCTGAATTTGAGCCCCAGCACAAATCCACAGCAGAGGGAGACAAACAATTCTACATGCATACATAGCACATGTGCACACATGTGTGTGCACAAACACACTCACACACACATATACTCATATACAGACATACACACATACACTCACATACACACAAACTCATACACACATACTCTTATACTCACACACGTACACCACACACACAGACACAAATAAATAAATAAAAATGTAATAAAAATTGAATAAAAATAGAAGGATATATCACCAGGACCCAAATGAATGAACACCCAGTACCCAATACTGGAAAAATTCAAGAAACAAAATAAATAAGGATGTATTAGATTTTAACCTTGACTACCTACTATACCTAAGCATCCTGGTATAAACATAGTTAAAATAGTAAAGAAATAGGGTTCAACAGATAACGCTATTACACAGGGAAATTCCAAGTAATTATATATGCAAACTTCCCCAGCAAGAACTTTAAATACATCTCTCACTTCCCAAACTGGGGCTCTATGTAGTAGATTGTCCAAAGAAAAGACTAAGGACAGAAGAATGGGGGTGTTGTGATGTGTTAAAGTACAGAAGGCAGTGTTGCCTGCACGAAGTCTGGACTAATCTCACCAAGAGTAAGAAACGCTGATGGCATGTAGCCTTGATATAGTATCTTTAGAATACCACTGCTGCCTCATTTTCTGCCCCCTAAAACTCTAAAGTCTGATCATAAAGAAGATCATTGTATATTTTAAAAAATTAGAAGAGTTTAAAATAAACTGACTTAAAGAAATGATAAGTGTTTGAAGAGATAGATACATACACATGTATTGAAAGGTCATAAGCTATTTCCACCAATGCATGAGCAATTCATATGTTTTATGTATAAGTTATATGTAATTGCAAAAAGAAAAAAACTTTAGAAAAAGCACTAGCAAATACCTCACAGTATTTCTCACATCTGTCCGTCATTAAAAATAATGCTGGCATGAGTGTGGGCTGGTGTCGCCCGGCAGGCCTTGTCCGGTCAATTATATTGCTGAGAGTTCACCGATGGGGCATTTCTGTTGTGTCTAGAAAACACTACCTAACACTAGGTGTCCTGGTTCTCTGGCTCCTACCATCTTTCCACCCCCTAATGAACTTTTTTAAATTAAAAATAAATACATAAATTAAAAATAAGGATAATCTGAAAAATTGTCACTATCTGTTGGAGCCCAATGATGGAAATGATGAAACATAATGTAGGGACATGGGCAGAATAGCAGCACAGGAGGAAGGGAAGCAGTTATGGTGTTGGTAGAGTACGGAGCTTGGTTAGCTTGCATCAGTTCTGGTTCATCAACTCTGAAAACATACCATGACATAAAATACATCAGCTGAGGAAGCGGGACAAATGTACAGAATAAGGCACCGCCATCTTTGCAGTTTTTCTGCTTATGGGAAGCTCCTATAAAGTCCAAATGACAGCAAAGATGCCGTCACTGGGGCTTGTCCAACAGTTGCTAACTGGTTTTATTAGAAGATTCAAGCAGTCTGTTGAATGTTAGAGATGCCCTCATGGGTCTTAAGGGGGTGACAGTCAGGGGTAAACACATGGATAAAGGGGAACCAAAGAGTACTCCCTGAGCAGGCCAGGGGTGCGATGGATGCCCTCCAGTGGGGAACTAGAGGATTTGGGATAATGGGGGACCAAACATACAGCAAAGCCACTTAAATAGGTAACTTCAAGGTAGGCGTGTCAAGGTTCCTTCAGCTCCACTCACCTTGACTAGCTTGTGGCTTCTCATAGTGTTCAGTCATGTGTCTTTAAAGTGAACTGTGGTGTTTACCACTATAACTCCATATTCTCCAGGGTTAGCAAATCAGAATTACATACACTGCTAAGTTCTTCTAAGGAGCTTCTCTGATTCCACAGGACCATTGGCTTCTTCCTAGAACTTCAGACTTGACGGCATGAGCCATATAAAGCAGATAAAAACATCAGAATGTGTTTGTGGTTAATGGCTTTGTGATGGAAACCGGTTACCCAGCTCCACTGACCACAGAGCTCACGCTTCCTTGTGGCCGTATACGTGGATGCACGTGTTGACATGATTGTGGAGGAAGACAGCTAACATGAGATTCTACAGAAGAGTTCACTGGGTTGAAAGACTCCTTGCCTCTTTGTGCCATTCAGACCCCAGTCCTGGGAGCTACACAGTGATACTGATATCCCACATGCCCCGTTCTCAGATCTACACTCCCAGCACACCAGCTAGCTGAGATTCCACAAGCTCGAAGCTTGAGATGGTAAGGCTAATATGTTACGTGTACAGACATACAGCATCTAACTACACTAGAGGGTTTATGGTTCAGCCTGGTTTCACCGCTTCCAAACTGTGGGCACACTGACTCAAAGATCTATCTCTAACGTGGAGCTTTTCGGTGGAGATATGAGAAGTTGCATGAAAAATTTCTGAAATTTTGTGACTATGTAGTGTCCTATTGTTATGTCAACAGAGGTATTCTGTGTCACTGTGTCTCCAAATTTCATTTGATTTGTAAGAGGAAATTATATGTTAATATAATTTGGATCATCCCAAACAAAATGCCAATAGACTGTACAGAGAGCTTCTCCAAGAAAGTGAAATCCCAGAATTATCACACTAACAGCATAGAGTAAGAGCACACAGTGAGAAATGAAGAGTCATTCAAATGAAATATGAGGCCACTTTTTCAGATTCATAGTAATTCATGTCTTTTCTCTTTTAAGACTCTTCTTCCTGAGGGCAACAGCTTCATTAAACGCCTCAGATGAGTATAAAAGCCCATGCTTTTAGAGCAGGGGGGGGGGAGTTTTAGCACTAAATTTTCTTTTAAATTACTAGATAATATTTTTAAACCTTCCCCCTAACATCTCTTTCTAACCTCATCTTCTCCAGTGGAGTCTTGCTGGTGCTACCTTCGTAGGTGAAAGAAGTGGCAACTGTGCATTAAGTCTAAGCAGGTGCCATGGTTCTTCGAGGACCCTTCCCTCTGCCTTGTATTTCTTCCCCGAGCCTTTTGTCTTCTCCCCACCAACACACTCAGCTGTATGCTGTTGGAGACACCCAGACTGCAATTAGAGCAGAAACACTCACACCTCTGGTCAGCGTTCCTTCTTTATCTTTTCAGAGGTTGGTAAAAGGAAACAAGGTCACGTTCCTTCCTTCTCAAAGCCAGGCTGAAGACTTTATGAAATCGTAGTCATTTCATAGAGCTGGAGAGATGACTTACTGGTCAAGGAGCATATACTGTCTTTGCTTAGGACCATACTTCGGCTCCCACCACCACTGGTAACTCCAGCTCCAGGGAGGCCAGTATCCCCTTCTGGCCTGCAGGCTTACCTGCACACATGCTCAAACCCACCCACACATGCACACACACATGCACATAAATGAAAATACAGAAGTTTGAAAAGGTAGCTTATCAAACACATACCCCATCACTATAAGCCTGCAGGTGATTACAGACATTTATTTGGACTTGATGATGTTAAGCAGATACAGGAGGGTATATTCAAGACTCAAAACAGGAGTCAAGTGGAAGAAATAGGTGGAATTTGACTGAGGCAAAAGATGAGTGAGTTTCAAGTTGCAGGAATGAACGATTAGCAAAGCCCTGGGAGTCCTCAGGAGTGAGGTAGGTCAGTGCGTACCTGCCATCTGCACTGCTACTCAGACCTAATGGAAAGTTGCAGTAAAATTAATAAAAACCTAGAGACAAATATTGAGGTCAGAAAAACAAAACAGCCAGGCACTGGCTCTTACCTCTACCTCAGTCTGAAATGGCCATCCTACCTCCAGGAATCTCAGAATGAGACTGCGTCTGAGAACTGTCTCCTCCCATTCATAATCTTCTCTAGTGCTGGGATTAAAGGTGTGCACGGCTACCACCCAGCCTCTATGGCTAACTAGTGTGGCTACTGGGATTAAAGGTGTCACCACTGCCTGGTCTGTAAGGCTGACCCGTGGAGCTATTTTACTCTCTGATCTTCAGGCAACTCTTATTATTTATTATTTATTAAAATTCAAATGAAAATTCAATACAGAAGGTAGACTCCCACTATTCCATTGGTAACCGAAAGGGGGCATGGCAGAACTAATTTAAAAGAACTCAGTATCTTTATTTTATACAGCATATGGTAACATTCCATCAAATGTGTCCACTGAAGAAAAGAATAGGTATGTCACTGTAGTGGTTTGACTGAGAATAGCTCCTGTATGTTCATGTGTTTGAATACTCAGCCCTTATTTGGTGGAACTATTCGGTAAGGTTTAGAAGGTGTGGCCTTATTAGAGGAGGTATGTCAGTAGGGGTGAGCCTACAGATTTCAAAATCCCATGCCATTCCCAGTTAGCTTTTTCTACCTCCTGCTTATGAATCATGATGTGAGCTCTCAGCTACTGCTCCAGAGCCATGCCTGCCTGCTGCCATGCTCCCTATCATGATGGTCATGGACTCACCGCAACTGTAAGCCCCCCAAAACTCTTCTATAAGTTGCTTGCTCATGGTATCACTTCATAGAAATGGAAAAGAAATTTAGGTAGTCCCCATGAAGATTACTTGAATGATCACAGCAGATTTATGTAAAATAGATGCAAAATTGAGAACAACCCAAATGTCCATCAGGAAATGAAGCGGAAAACTCTTTGTTCTATCCACATGATGGAATCTGATCTGTATTTAAAACATAAAATATTGTTGTGATGGAAATGAATCCCCAAAACAACTGAAGCAAAGGTACCAGATGAATGTGTGCATGTGGAATAATCTCATTCATATAAAGTTTTAGGACTAGCAAAGAATGACAAAAAGTTAGTCAGTATTTACTTATAAGACTTATAAGAATAGAGATTGCACAAGGTAAGAATTACATAGAGAAAGGATAAATCTGATAGAAGCTTTTGTAGAAGGTCGTATGACGACTTGTCTACCACACTACAAATCAGATAGAGCATTTTAATATACAGTGTTTGGCATATAAATGGTATTTTGTTTTGTAGTGTTGTGGCTGTTACACAGGGTCTTATGCACTAAACTACAGTCCCAGCCCTAGATTATATTTAAGAACATCTTCTAATGAAAATGCATTGGAAGAAAAACCAGATATTTAAAGGAAATCAGGAAAACAATTTGAAGTAGTAGTTACATATCTAACATTTAACTATAATCATGGCTTTTATCTTTTCAACATGCACATGTATGGTTGGCATGGGTTGCACATCTAGAAGTTTAAATAGAGGCTAAAACCCAGACTTTTGTTCCTAGAATTAATGAGAAAAATTAGAGACTAGCATCATGAAAGAAATCATCTTTACACAATATGTCATATTATAACAGATGACATATATTATATTCTTTATACTATATATACTTCCTAATGCCTTTTGTTTTATTTATTATTTTTATTTTAAAATTTCACACATGCATAAATTCTGCTTGCTTTCTCTGCACCACCCTCTTTCCCACCCTTTTTTCCTCCCTCCCTCCCTTCCTCCCTATCTACAAACCCTCTCCTTCTTCTCTTCCTGTCTGTTTCTCACAGTCATGGCTTTTGTTCCTTGACACATTTAGTTCAACAGGACCATCTGTGCAATCATTGGAGGAACGGCGACTGGAAAATGGTGGAGTGATCAGGTGGTATACAATTGAAGACAATGACTCTCCCTCTCCCTAAGTCAGTCAGTAGCAAATAGTTCAGTGGTAGCTGGATCCCCCGAGACCCTGAATGACTGGACAGGGGTCTCTCAGGTATCCTCACCATCCCTGAGTTCCTGATTGCGATGGCGTTGTGCTGCCCAGATGGTGGCTTTTCCTAGCCTTTCTGCTCACTTCCTTGCTCTTATTCTTTAAATGCATTTCTTGGATTTGTTTTTTATCTGCTACTAGGCAGTTTTCTCTTCATATCTGGTGCGCCTTGGCACCTGCAGTGCTAAAAACCTGAACAAAAGGAAAAATTGATTTTTTATTTGTGTTATTCCGTTGTTGTTTATGTGGTGTAAACTTCCATTGAAATGGTAAGTGGTGGAACTACATTACAACAACTTGATGATTTTATCTCACCTGGTGTGTGGAAAACATTTTACCCACAGGTGTTCACCTAAGAGAAAAACAAGTATATCCCCATGTACTTGAACATTAATAATACAATTATGGATACTAGATCTCCAAATTGGAAAGAAAACAAATTTCCATTAGAAAGTAAACTGGAAAAAAAAAATACTCTGCTATATCCATATTCTGGAATCTGCTCATCACTGGAAATTCTGTATTAGTGAGAACCTAAGAGAAATGTACCATCTCTTTCCATTATCTGCTTTGGCACCCATTCAACTTCCAACCATTATGTCTCTACCAATCATTGATTACGTACCTATCACATTCTATAGCGTGCTGCCATGTGCCAGACCTGAGCTCTTTGTGACAGAATGGTATCATCTACACAACAACCTGGAACCTCTGACTTCCACAACCCCCCCTTCTCTCAACAATCGTCTTATTTTGAATCCATCAGTGACTTAAACCATTCATCAGGTCAGAACCCTCATGAATTAATGATTCTAGAAAAAAATAAGTTTTAGGACCACACCAGAAGTGGCTTTGTTAATAGTTTAGGCTTTTCTCAATTCAATCAAAAGATGATCAAAATGCATTGTAGCAGAGGCATCATCCTGTTGGCACAAAGCAAACCCCTTTGCTACAATGTGGTGACTGTGGTGACTTAATGCCTCAAATTTTTCCTCACCAGGAAGTATATACGATGATTTTATGATCATAAATAAAGAAATGTCTTGTGTCAAAACAACCTCCTTCAGAAAACAAATGAGTACTTTCTAGCCTGCCTTTCAGAATTAAGAAATTCAGAGTATCACACTCCCAATACAATAGTGGTGGCTATTGTGTCGAACGCTGTATTTGTGGTCAAATGGCCTGGACCTCTGTCTGGCTTGGGGGCCCTTAGCACTGTGCCTGGAAATATTAGGGTCTAATGAATATATTCATTACAAGAAATTAAAAAAATACTATGAAAATCAGACAGTCTGAGCTTTTAAAGGGATAAGCCTAGAGGGTAGAAAAAAAATGAGACAGCTCAGGCACAATTTACCTTGTGACTTTATTAAGACAGTGCTTTATAAATTGAGCCTTTCCCCCCAATTTGTAAATTGTCCCAAATATTATTTATTACACGGAGTCATTGAGATATAAACTATGAAAATTAATCTCATTTATTATTCAACACCTAATGAACTATGTGAGCCACAGAAATTATTTTTAAATCCCATTATTTATAAGCATAAGAAAAAAGATTTGCCTCCTAAAGATTTAAGATTTGAATCTTAGAAAAACTGAGCTGACTCATAAGGAAAATAAAGAAGAATTAGCCCATTATAATGTAGAAACTTCCACACAGGAGCAGACACCATACTGGCTGGCTTTGTGTGTCAACTTGATACAAGTTAGAGTCATCAGAGGGGAAGGAGCCTCAGTTGAGGAAATTCTTCCATGAGATCCAGCTGTAAGGTATTTTCTAAACTAGTGATCAATGTGGGAGGGCCCAGCCCATGTGGGTGGTGCCATGCCTGGCCTGGTAGTCTTGGCTTCTATAAGAAAACAAGCCCAGCAAGGCAGTAAGCAGCAGCCCTCCATGACCTCTGAATCATTTCCTGCCTCTGGGTTCCTGCCCTGTTTGAGTTCCTGTCCTGACTTCCCTTAGTGATGAACAGTAGTGTGGAAGTATAAGCCAAATAAAGCCTTCCCTCCCCAAGTTAACTTTTTCAAGCTGATGGCGACAGAAAATCTCACAAAGGCAGGGATATCAACTGTCAATGTGCTCTTGAGTTGGTTGGTAGAGAAAAGCGTGGTTACACAGAAGATTGCTGGTTAGGACCAACCAACCACACAATTCAATATGCAAAGCCAAGAAAATACATGTAACTTATGGTCACCACTGCCACACTGCTTCCTTTTCATATTCTCATCTATCCTTGCACACTACCCCTGTCAGGGATTGCTGGGGAAGCACCTAATGACTGTATCTATAATGACCCTTCTCATCCAAACTACAATGTACCTTTTCTCTTTTTATAAATTTGTAGGAGATTTTTCAGTTCGATTGTAGTGGGGTTGGGGAGGCACGTGTGCCACCCTGCATGTGTGGCAGTCAGAGGACAACCTGTAAGGAGTTGGTTCTCTCCTTCTACCGGGATGAGTGCCAGGGATGGATCACAAGTCACCCAGGCCTGGTAGCAAATGCTTTTATCTGCTAAAAAAGCCTTTGAAAAAATCCAACACCTCTTCAGGATAAATGTCTTGGAAACATTAGGGATACAAGATCCATGCCTACATATAATAAAGACAATTTACGGCAAGCCAACACCAAGTTAAATGGAGAAAATCTCAAGCAATTCCACTAAAATCAGGAAAAAGACAAGACTATCCACACTCATACCCATTCAATACAGTACTTGAAGTTCTAGCTAGACCACTAAGATAGATAGCTAAAGGAGATCAAGGATATAACAATTAGAAAAGAAGAAGTTAAAGTATCATTATTCACAGATGGTACAAGAAAAAACATAAGCAAACCCACAAATTTCTACCAGGGAATGTCTACAACTGACAAACACCTTCAGTGAAGTAACTGGATACAGTAGCCCTCCTATATACAAAAGATGAAAGGGCTAAGAAAGAAATCAGGAAGACAACACCCTTCACAATAGCCACAAATAACACAAAATATCTTGGGGTAACTCTAACAAGCAATCAAAAGACATTTATAACAAAAACTCCAAGTCATTGAAGAAAGAAACTGGAGATGCTATCAGATGGAAAAATCTTCCATGTTCATGGATTGGTAGAATTAACATGGTAAAAATGACCACCTTATCAAAAGCAATCTACAGATTCAACACAATCCCCATTAAATTACAACACAATTCTTCACAGACATTAAAAGAACGTTACTCAACTTCATATGGAAGAACAAAAAGTATGAGACAACAAAAACAATCCTGTACTGTAGTGTGAGCTGCGGGCTGCGTTCCTGCCGCCCTGCTCCCAGCTGCCTGGCTAGCTTATACCCCGAAATAACAACACACAAACTGTATTCATTTAAACACTGCCTGGCCCATTCCTATTAAAGTGTGTAGCACCGAGGTGTGCTTACCGGGAAGATTCTAGCCTTACTTCCATCCTGGGTCGGAGCTTCATCACGTCTGCCCCAGAGAGCAGAGCTATCGAGTCTGAGCTCACTTCCTCTTCCTCCCAGCATTCTGTTCTGTTTACTCCACCCACCTATGTTCTAACCTATAAAATGGGCCAAGGCAGTTTCTTTATTAGCCAATGACCTTCCTCCATCACTATACAACAAACAAACTTCAGAAGGTATCACCATCCCTGATTTGAAGCTGTACTATAGAACTATAGTAATAAAAATTACATGGTATCGATATAAAAACAGACAGGTGGATCAGTGAAATGAAATCAAAGATGTAGATGTAATCCCATATACCTATAGACACCTAATTTTGGACAAAGAAGCCAAAATTATACAATGGAGAAAAGAAAACATCTTCAACGAATGGTGCTGGTATAACTGGATGTCAGCATATAGAAGAAGGCAAGTAGGTTCATATCTATCACCCTGAACAGAGCTCAAGTTCAAGTGGATTAAAGATCTCAACATGAATCCAGACAGACTGAACCTACTAGAAGAAAAAGTGAGAAACAGTCTTTAATGCATTGGCACAGGAAACAACTTCATGGGCAGAACACCAATAGCACAGGCACTAAGATCAGCAACAAATGGGACCTCATGAAACTAAAAAGCTCTGTAAATCAAAGGACACCATCAAAAGGACAAAACAGCATCTAAAAAAGGATCTTCACCCACCCCATATCTGGCAGAGGACTGATTTCCAAAATATATAAAGAACTCAAGAAACTAGACATCCAAAACAATTCAATGAAAAAAATGTGGTACAGATCTAAACAGAGAATTCTCAACAAAAGAATCTCAAATGGCCAAGCTACACTTGCAGAAATATTCAGTATTCTTAGCCATCAGGGAAATATAAATCACAACTCTGAGATTCCATCTTGTACCTGTCAGAATGACTAAGATCAAAAACACAAGTGAAAATCCATGCTGGAGAGGACGTGAAGCAAAGGGAACACCCCTACACTGCTGGTGGGAGTGCAAACTTGTACAACCACTTTGGAAATCAATATGATGGTTTCTCAAAAAATTGGGAATCAATCTCCCTCAAGACCTAGATATACCAATCTTGGGCATATACCCAAAGGATGCTCAATTATATCACAAGCCCACTTGCTCAACTATGTTCATAGCAGTTTTATTTATAATAGCCAGAATGTGGAAACAACCTAGAAGCCCCTCAACCAAAGAATGGATAAAGAAACTGTGGTACATTTACATAGTGGAGTATTACTCAGGCTGTTTAAAACAATGACATCAAAAAAATTGCAGGCAAATAGATGGAATTCAAAAAATAGTCATTCTGAGTGAGGTGATCTAGACCCAGAAAGACAAACATGTTATGTATTTCTTTATAAGTGGATATTAGTTATAAAGGATAACTCTGCTATAGTCCACAGACCCAGAGAAGCTGGGTCACAAGGAGGGCTCAAGAGGGGATCCATGCATCTCCCTGTGAACGGGAAATAAAAGATATTTTGTGGGTGGACTAGGAGCAAATGAGAATAGGAACAGGGGAGATGGAGAGATCAAAGTGGAGAATATTAAAAGAGATGACTGGAAAGTGGGGCATTCCAGGGTCAGATAAAAACCTGGTGCAAGGGAGACGCCCTTGAATCTATAAAGATGACTCTAGCTAAGACTCCTAGCAATGGGGGATCCATAGCCTGAACTGGGCTTCTCCTGTGACCAGGTAAGACTTCCAGTGGAGAGATTTGGACACCAATCCAGACATATAGCCTTCGATCTACAGTCTGTCCTGCCTAAGGGATGGCACAGAGGTTATAGGAGTGGCCAACCAATGACTGGTCCAGACTCAGACCCATACCTCAAAAGTGAGCTCACTCATGGCACTGTCTGTAGCACTAGTACCCAGAAGTTGGATGGCCTTGAGACCTAAGATAGAACCAAACATAGGTAGAGAAAGAAAAATGTCAGTGTAATAATGATGCCTAATGCTACTCTACTATGCTCATATATTGGTGTCTAGCCCAATTGTCATCAGAGCGACTTCATCCAGCAACTGATGAAAACAGATGCAGACCAACACACTAACATTCAGGGAAGGGTCTCTGTGGAAGAGTGGGAGAAAGGATTGTAGGAGCCAGGGGGGTCAAGGACACTACAAGAAGACCCACAGAATCAACTAACCTGGGATCACAGAGACTGAACCTACAAACAGGGAGCACATGGGATTGACCTTGGCCCTCTGCATATATGGGAAAATTGTGTAGCTTTGTCTTCTATGACTCCTAACAGTGGAAGCAGGGACTGTTGGCTGTCTCTGACTCTTTTGTGGGCATTTCAGACACTATTACATATATTAAGTTGCCTTGACCAGCTTTAATACAAGAAGAAGTGCTTAGTCTTACTGCAACTTGATATACCATGCTTTGACATCTGTGGGAGCCCTGCCCTCTTCTGAACAGAAACTGAGGAGGAGCGGATTGGGGGTGGGCAAAAGGAAGGTGTGCTGAGGGTATGTGGGAGAGGGTACGTGTGGGAGAAGAGAAGGGAGGGGAAACCGTGGTCAAGATGCAAAATAAATAAGTAAATATAAAAAAATGATCCACTTGGGGGATTTAAAATAACATGGAGAATGCAAAGATCGGAGGAATAAGAGGTAGGCTCACAGCTGTGTGTGGATAATCAGATGTAGGGCTTCCCAGTACAATAAATCCTGAGGATAGGAATCAAATAAAAAGGGTAATGCTTACATTTAAGCTTCCACGTGACTGCTGATACGGTCACATCTTTCCCTGCTTGCCTGGACATTACAGAACCAAAGGCTGTTGTTAAGTACTTTCCTGTGGATGGTGGCATGTGGCAGAGGGATGTGAGGGATCCTGGGTTTTAAAAGGAAAATTAGAGTCTCAGAGGTTGTACACAGTGCCCAGTTTCTCAAGTGGCCCATCAGATGTCAATGTTCAAGCTGTAGTTTGGCTCTGGGGCTGGCTACTGGTGCCTGAGAAGAATTTGACCAGTTTGATTTCTGGGGTCCACGTCAACTCCTGCCTCCAAGCAACTGCATCATGGTAGGTCAGAGGAAGCTGTGCTGCTTGTTCTCAGAGAACACGGTAGTGTTACTCTCTTCATCAGATGAGCTGGGGGTTGGTTCCAAATGGCTCACAGCAGACATTGTTGTGGGCTATGCCTTGTGGATGGCTGTCGGACGCAGAGACTAAAGTCTGAAAATGAAGTCGGCGGTGTTCTTGTCAAGCTATATGCCGCTGCTGTGGCAGTTTCGAGGGAGCAATGGCTGTTTTTCTTCATCATAGAAAAGTGCTCCTGCACTCACAGGAGTGAAATTGGAAGCAGAGTTGCAAGGATGCCTATGAGCAAGGACGAGAAACCACCCTAGAAACTTGCAGCAGACGAAAGAGACATTTTCTTGACCCAATCACTAACACGTAGTTAGAGAGGAAATGATGAGTGCTCTTGGATTTTTGCCTAAATTTAAATCTCTTGTTCTTAAAACACCATCAAAAAAACATTACAAAAAGCTGTAACATTAACATCGAAAAGAGTTGTTAGATATGCAAATGGTTGTCTGTGACAAAAAAAATCTAATTGAAGATAGCAGAAAACAGAAAGTCTCTTAGAATAGTCGGGAAATGTCACAGTCAGGAAAGGTGGGCGGGACTGAGTCATGAGTGGAGAATTATCACTTAATGTCTTCCAATTATCTACCAAATGATTCCAGGTGATTTTTTAGTAGACACTCTTTATAGCACATCCGAAAGTAATTAATCCAGGAAGAAAGGAATGGAAATGACTTTATAAGAAATTGCAGTGGCATTCACGCACATGTTTGAATATTTTATAGGATGGCTTAGAAGAGGAGAGCCTGAGTCATAAGGTCCAGAACCGCTCTGCTCCTATGCAGACTCCAAAACCATCTGTGGATCCGGAGCGAGGACAAGGCTGACACTAATTTCTCAGTTCAAACGGGCACTGTGTCCCATCTGATAGAATGCATCATTTCCCTTTGAGCCATTCGGACCAATGGTAAGTTCTCATTTTCTTCACAATTTATAGGGATGGTTGCTATATGACTGCTATGTACCCCTTGTTTACGTGCTCAGATCAGCCACAAAGTGAAATGCATTTTGGCCTCCTAGAGGTTGCTTGATGGAGATAGAAGAGAAGAGGGAGGGACTGGGCAGATGACTCATTGGTGCTTGCTGCTCTTGAAGAGAACCTTTGCTGCCCAAATATTCCAGAATGGGAGTGGGGTTTTCTACAGAGGATGACAATGATGTCCTGAAAGAAAACCAGTTCTCCCTCTCCAGGAAGTTATCAGTTGCCAAGGGCTCTTCATCTAGCTGTGTGACTTTGTGCCCACCTCCCCACTCCATTTTTTAAATCATTTTACCTATTTCTTTGGTAATTTAATACATAAAAACATTGTATTTAGATAATATACGCCCCCTCCAACTCTTGCTAGGTCCCCCTCCAAAGTTCCCCGCCCTTATTTCTGTCTTTCGCAGTTCTAACCAGTGCTGCCTTCATGTTCATGGATATAAACCATCCACTGGAGCATGGCAACCCACCACGGACCACACCACCCCCTCAGGGACCACCAGCTACAAACAGCTTCTTGGCTAGCGGTGGGACCTCATAAGTCTTTCCTTCCTCCACGCTAGGGGATTCTCTGGCTTGATCTTCTCCGGGTCTTATCCGAATAGCCTTTGCAGCTGTCAGTTCATAAGCACAATACCCCATCATGCCCAGAAGATGACACTTTACAGTAATCTTCTCCAATCTCCAGCTCTCACTATCTTTCTGCCCCCTCTTCCTAGATGGTCCCGGGACCTTGGGGATGGGGATGTGATAAAGATGTCTCTTTGGGGGCTGAGCACTCCACAGTCATTTTGTATCAGCCACTCCATTGCACAAAGATGCTTTTCTGACGAGGGTGAAAACTGCACTAGTCTATGTGAAGAAGGGTAAGCATTGAGAAGCCCACTTGATACTGTGCTCCTTTAGCCAAATAATAGTAGTAAACCCCATTCCCTCCCCAGCCACAGATTCGTGGCCAGATTATTATATTACACTAGTGAATTTTACCTACAGAACGAAACTATCTATTTGCACACATTCATAAGAAAACCATTGCCTTCCCACTTTAGCTTTTCTTCCCCATTAAAATTCAGAGGTAGCTCACCTACATATATATACAAGGTGATGAACCAGCGCTCCTGACCAAGTGCATGTTATCTCAAGGTAATGTTACTCTAAATTTGATAATAACCAATAATGTGTGAAAATGCTCAACATGTAGTTGACTTCTGTACCCACTGCCCAATGCATAAACAAGCTTGTTTATTTATTTATTGCTAAACAAATTTCTTTAACAATACCAAAACTGTATTTTCCTTTACTGGGAGCTGTTTGTTTGGAACTGCTATATTAGAGAGAATATATGTCAACTTATCCAAGGCAAACCCTATGGTGTTTGCGGGTGGCAGGGAAGCATAGACTAAGAGGTTCTAGGGAATATTCTCCTCTCTCTGATAATGTGTGTGACGTCATGCTGAAGATGAGAATGGAGACACATATATCTTCCTAGTGTGTTCAAAAGCAAACACTCACCTGTAAGAAGGAACAAGAAACCCAGAGGGGTGGGTATGCATGAAAGCCTTTTAGGACAAGGTGATTTGGCACTCTACAGGGTAACTTTTACCTGGAGGCAATTGGTAAGCAGGAAAACCAAGGCACAGATCCGTTGCTGAACTGTGGTACAGGGGCACAGCTGAGCACAGCGAAGAAGCTCTCAGGTGGAAAGAAACACATGGAATCAACACTCTGAAGGTCTAACTCACATTGTTCAATAGTTAATACATACGTGCCAGGTATTCTGAGACAAGGTCATCACGTGACAGGAACCATGAAAGGCAAGCAGATGTAAAATTACAGCCATAATTGATTGGCACTGGAATTAGCAGATTAGGATTTCAAGATAATGATTTAAGGGTTAATCAAGATGACTAAAATTTTGTTGACAGTGTGGGAGAAATAGAAAAAATCTGTCATGAAAAAAACAAAGAAATGCCATCTTTGGGGATTCTACCCACTGAGATCACTGGTGTGATCTCCAGGCTGATCTATCAGAACTCAGCTAAGTCTGAGGTAAGTGTCTACTGTGTCTGCAGGTGGGCGGTTGGAAGACTATCTCTGTATTGTTAGGGGAAAACACAGAAATGCCCTGGATTGAGTGTGAGGACAGAAAACTATGGGGTTTTTTTGTACACATTCTAGACTGCAATTTTAAATATCCAATTATTAAAATGAGCACATATGATTAACAGAGCCCAAAAAAGCCACATAATCTTCTAAATCAATGCAGAAAATTATTTGACAGCAACCAACCCTCATTTATGGTTAGAAAATAATTCTGAAAAAATCATGAAAATGCATAGGTATTTAAATATGTATATGTGTGTATATATATGTATATATATATATATTTGCCTGATGGTTATAGTTTTAAAATGCAAAAAAAAAGCCTTAAAGCTTAATGTTTATCACAGTCTTGATTTTAAACTGGCCTTGAAAAACACTGGCCATTGTATTAAGTGAAATACTTTTAAGAACTGAAAGGGAAAGAGCAAAGTATCCTTATTTCGAAATCATTGAACCTGATGCCAAAGGATCCAGGAAACAAACGAAAAATGCTCAGAATTTTTAATGGAACATAGTATGCAGTTTTGCTAGACTTGATTTGGTTAAAAAAAATTCTACATAACAATCTTTATGTAGAAATCACCAGCATTCCTTTAAACCAGATGATAGCATTTGAATGACATCAGAACTTGTTAAGAATATCCCTCATCATAAATCCTAAGTCTAGAATGCTATTATATCCATGGGGGGATAGTTAAAAAGAGACACTCCTTTAAATGCACTAGAATACTGTGTGAACAGCTGAGTAAATCAGGGGGGAGAAGGCTGCTTATGGATGCGATATGAAGAGTTTGCTATCATATTCCACATTGTTGAAAATGAGTATCATGCCATTCATTGAGTTTAAAAAGCAAACAGTCCACATCTTCAGTGAACGACACATGTGAGACCCTGTGGATCACGTTAAGAAGGATTTTCAAGCTACATTTTTTGAAAGACCAGGATGGAAAGGACTCTGCACAGGAACTGCAAAGCAAAGTTGTGCCGGTGAAGTTGAAGGCTACATGCTCAGCCATGACTGTGAGAGTCGGGGACCCTTCCTCTGGGTTTGATGTGTTTTAGCTGTAGCCCTCTCCCTGATCTTCACAGCAGAAGATTACTGAGACCAACAATTGGGCCTTGGTCATTCACAAAATGGATCTTCATTGTTCGCCTTCAGATGGAGAAATTAGGGAAAGTAAATAACAACAATTACGTTGAAAATAGGGAAAGGGAGGGAGAAATGATAGTCCATGGGGGACAAGGGCTTCTTAAGCACAAAAGAACTTGACAGGAAAAGAAAAAGTTGCAAATTCTCTTGTAAACGTTCACACTAACTATTAATAAGATAACTATTTCTATTAATTTAGTCCATGTCAAGAAGCATTTATACTTTTTGTTATTTTAAAGTAAATTTTGTAAGCAAAGATTATATCTAATAAACCTTTAAAGAAGACATGCTGTTCTCAAAATAATAAGTAGTAATAACTTGTCAAAGATAGGTTAAATTTTGTACTACATATTCTACACCTTTTAGATAAGCTTATCTCTTTCTTTACAAATAATGGGAGAACGTTAAGTAGTTTTCTACTAATAGAAGAAAACTTCCTTCCAAAACCAAGCAAATATGCAACAGAAAGCCTAAAATTGCAGTTCTGGCTTTTGCTGTGTAACTAAAAGGAGTAATAGAGAGAAAAGCGCTTACAAACTAATTATATACTTTTCTAAAGTGTGGGACACATCTGGCCTGACATCTACAAAATCCCTATGATTAAAGGGAAGGAATAAACGCCGTCTGAGGTACTCAAGACTTGTGTACACGTGCTCAAACTCCTCCAAGCTTCAGCGTGAACATCTGTAAGAATTACAGTCCGAAATAGAAGGTATAAAAGTCTGTAATCAAAATTTCGAATATCTGCTATTTAGCCTGTCTTCGGTATCTGTTTTCTAGCATTTCTTACTATAAACCTGACAGTCTAATTCATCTTTCTCTTGGCCCACTGACCCAAACATGGCTGGAATCAGACAATTTGCTATCTCTGACCACTGAATTGCCACATAGAAATATTTCAGCTTATACATTCGATTTGAATTACTAATTTACTCACTTGTTTGAAGTATATTTCAACTGGTAAATGTATCGTCCATATACCATTCTAGGCGTTGAGCTGGAGAAGATATGGAACACTCCCTGCTTCCATGGAGTTTTGTTGGCAACGTTGTGAAGTTTAGCCCCCATGAGAGTGATGTCTGTGTGCTTAATTCTCTCAGGGTGAAAGGAACTAGGAAGTGATTCCATTAACCTGAGGACAGATGTGCTCTGCTTAGGGGCAGGGAAAGCTCAATTTGCTGGCATGCTGGAGTCACAGTTAGAGTCATATTTAGAGTCACGTTGTTCCCAGAATGAAACTGAACGTGTCTAGAACTTTATTCAGCCCTGGGAAAAGTCTCTAGTTTCAGCGGTTGCATTGATTATCATACATTATTTTGTAGAAAATTTGGCATTTAGTGAAGACATTTGAAATATTAGTCATGTTGGCATATCTAATTAAGGAATCTGTTTAAAAGCATCATTGTGTACCTAGACTAGGCACAAAAACACAATAAAGAATAAGGCCATGTTTCCTGTTTGTCCCTTCAGCAGCTAAGAATCTAGTGGGAGCAACTACACACACACACACACACACACACCATCATCATCACATCATCCTAGCAGCCAATGGCTGTGGAGTCTGTGCACAGACAGTTCTATACACAATGGCACACACCCAAGCCCTTCCCTTGCATCAGGAACAGCCCGTCTACAGCCGTAGACTTAGTCACAGAAACACAGATAAGAGGATGATCGCTGCCACCCTTGTGAAAGCTCTGGAAGCCTCACAGAAGAACTGATTGGTAAAGAAGTGTGCACAAAGTCACCGGGTTGTGTCACCCAGTGAGGAAAAGAGAAAGCAACGCCCTATTTAGAATTTTTCATCTATGACTGAACACATTTTGAAACTTCCTCTCTCATCCCTTGCAGAAATCCTCCCCTGTCGAGGAAGCAGGATGCACTAACTTCCTGGGAGATTAGAGACAATGCAGAGCAGACACAGGTGTCCCAGCTTATCCCCAAACAGCAACTAACTGCAGACACAGCGTAGACCCTAGAGAGCAGAAAATAAACTTCCAGATACGCTCCGCTCAAACGTCCGGTCTGCAGAACTGTGAGATAAGTGGCTACTGTTTTAAATCGTGACGTTTAAAAACATTGTTTAATTTCACGCTAAGGTCATTTACTTTAAGTCCGCCTCTCAAACATGAAGTAGAAGGGGAAATGAAGCCCCGGCAGCTGAGCACACCAGGAAAGGGAAGCTTGGACTGCGGGTTTCAGGCCAAACAAATGCTGCAGAGGTGTTCATTGTTAAATCGTAAATATTTGCAAATAATTATGAGCAATTAGCAAGTTGTTCTCGAGTTGTGATCAAAACATGATTAGAATGTGAGGTACACTGCTAAGAGTAAGGCAGAGGGCACAGCTTTGAAAGTCATCGAATGTACACGGGCACGGGTGGTGACTGCACTACTGCATGCAATATCATAAGCATATTTATAACAGGAATTTAAAAATTCTGATGTTTCTCAGAACTTCATTAATTAGGAGGGAATTTTGAAATTTGGCACAGAGGTTATCAGTGAGAAGTGTTAGGCTTAAACCCTCAAAGTTGACCTTGTTGAACATAACATTTGGTCATTAAACAGCTGTATCTTGGATTATCTAATTTCTGCCTGATCTACATGCGACTTATACGCTGTAGTAATGTGTTCTTTGCTGACATGAAGCATCCTTTAAAGACTGCCCTGGCTCGGTTTTACTTTGTTTCCTCATTAGCTCCTGGTTGCTTAGTTTTTGAACATGTGCGTGGTTGATCGCTGGAAAGGCACAGCCTCCTGATGCGCAGAAGACATAAGCGGAGGTGTACTGCTCTCAGAGAAGCACATCACTCTGAAATCAGTGCAGGAGAAGTGAGTGGGGGAGGGGCTTCATGTCACAGCACCGTGTCGTATCCTCTGCAGATGTGCTGTTTCCATGACGCTCCTGTGAGCTGCTTCATCAACGCCCTGAACTCTCTAGAGCAACACCCACACGTCCCCTAATTACCGCAAACATTCATGACTCAACAAGAAACGTCCCTGTCATCCCCTTTCCTAAAATATCACTCCTATTTCTGTTCCTCCCAGAGTATGCGGTTGACTGCACTTACCCTCTCCTTTCACGCGGATAATATTTAAAGACAAATGTTATAAATGGCCTTAGAAATTGTCTCATCGTGGACAATCATTTTGCAGACTTGAAAGACATTGTGATAGCCAAATTAATTAATTTAAAGACACCCCATTTTCTATCAGTCAGTTGTAGGGTCAGCTGTTTGAATGTATTTGCGTGCAAGGAACATGCTCTTTACTTTTACTTGCTGAAGACATTGGGTTTTCATTTGACTAAATACACTGCCCTATTTCTTTTCCACTTCCCTTCATTCCTCTTGGTTGCACCTTCTTTTCTGCCATTTCAGGCTGGGAGTCTTCAATTCGGCTCTCTCTGCTCTCCGTCTAGAAGTGACTGCACACACGCATCTTCAATGGCGTACTTCCGGCTCACTCCCAGACACACAGCCCCTCTTTCCTCACTCTCTCAAGAATGCCAACCCAAAAATCCTGCCCACACTCAGAAGGCTGGAGGTTCACATGTAAAAGGCAGATTTTCCATCTCCTTTCCGAGTGAACACATTTCTCAACCTATATTGTCCAGCACAATAAAGACACCTCCATTCACCTCCTTTTGGGGGGCAGAGGGAACTAATCTACAGAATCACTCCTTCCTGATATCTTAAGCACTATATAGGAAAAGTCCTGGGATTTTTTTTTAATACGACAATGCTGATCCAAGCCAATATCATCTTACCTGCACTTCCGTGTCCCCCACACAGCTCCCGGAAGATGCTCACCATTTAGAAAGCACATGCTGTCAAGTGCACCTCAGCTCTAAGCTCTCCACACAGTTCCCTGTCTCTTGTAGAACAGGATATTTTAATCTACGCTTCTGTTGTTAAAGCTTGCCTGGTATGCACAAGACTCTAGATTCCTTTGCCAGCACCTCCTAAACCCAATGTGGTGGTGTAAAATAAAAAGCTACTTTATCTCTACCAGAGCTTTCAAGGTCCTATATGCTGTTCTCTGACGATACCCTCCCTCTCCCACCTACACCACCATCTTTGAAATGCCTCCCTGTACAGCCTTTCTGACGTTTTCCCCTCTGCTTGAAGTTCTTTGTTCGCTTCGCTAACATTCAGGCAGCTGCTGGGTCAGATAATTAACGCACCTGTGCGTTTCTCTGCTACTTAGTAAAAACCTTCCTGGCTGCCAAGTCTGAAATGTCACTCCAAATCTTTGCCTTCCTGCCATAGCTAAAATGGTGCCCTGACTCCTCACCTTCCTACTTTGGCTAAAATGGCACCCCAGTTCTTCAACTTCCTGCCATAGCTAGGATGGTGTTCCTGACTCTTCACCATCAGAGCCTGGGGTCGTCTTGCAAGCCAAATCCAGAGCACTCTGGGTCATAGGTTGTACCACAAAACTGGCCTCACTCTGAGCCACTGGGATTTGGGTCAGTCATTCACGGTCTGTGTCTGAAGATGGAAGGCATAATGATGCCTGTACAGGAGGGGCACCTCTTCTTCTAGCTCAGCTTTCTGAGGGAAATGAATGTGACACTCACTAAAGGTCACTGGCCCAGAGCCTCTGAACTTTTTAACTTCCTGTCTGTCTGTGTATCCTAGCATCTACTTTTTTCTTTATCTAGTAAGCACTGCCAGTGCTTCACTGTGTTCTGAAGGGGACAATCAGACTATATCAGTGAGCAGTGTGCTGTGCCACACACCGAAGGGCTTACAGCTGAGGCGGGTGTGGGTGACTGAGAGAAAATCCCTAACACATTGTTAAGGCAGAATATGATCATTTCTACAGGACAGATACATATAAGTATATGGAGCTCAAAATGAGTTCTAAATCCCACTTCAACACAGACAGGAAAAGTTTCAAAGAAATGGAAATTTTAGTTTCTATAAGAACATGGATCCTGAAGAGAAAAACAATAAATATTCCTAGTGAGGTAAGCTACATGGGTAATGTGGGAGTCCCCTCTGTATACTGTGATTACCATTAATGCATAAAGAAACTGCCTTGGACCTATAGTAGGGCAGAACTTAGGTAGGAAGGGAAGACAGAACTGAATGCTGGGAGAAAAAATGGTGGAGTCAGAGAGATGCCATGCAGCCCTCCTGGAGGCAGATGCCAGAACTTTTCCCTATAGCCACAGCCTCATGGCGATACACAGAAATTAATAGAAATGGGTCAAATTAAGATGTAAGAGTTAGCCAATAAGAAGCTAGAGCTAATGGGCCAAGCAGTGATTTAATTAATACAGTTTCCGTGTGATTATTTTGGTTCTGGGCGGCGGGGACGAACAAGTGGCCCCCCTCCTCCAACACAACATAATTCAGTAACCAGTATTGGGAGTCTTATAACAGGCAGTTTAATTTAGTCATACTTAAGCACAGCACAATTTGGAAAAACAGTTTTCTGGTGATAATTAACTAAATCCCATATGTACAATAAACTTATAACATGGTTACATTGAAACTTTGTAAAATATATGTGATCTCTTCCATAAACATGAGTAATATAGATTGACTACATATGACATCGTGAGTGTCCGGGGGAGGATTTGCTGTGTTCTTGGGTTATACAGACAGTGAAAAGGTCACTAGGCTATTAACCATCTCCATTTCCCCATTTTCTGAGTGTTCCCCATTTTCTTTCATAAATTATATAAATAGTATAACTTTATACACCTAAAAGTCTGACACAGAATTCAGACATTCAAGTTCTGTCCATACATCCATTTGATGTGTCTGTAGATGCCAAGCTTTTGATTTGTTTAGATTGCAAGTGCTCCCCCAAGCCCATGTGTAGAAAGCTGGCTGTTTTCAGGATTCAGGAAGTGGGGTCTAAGGGAAAGAAATTATATCACTGGGGCTTTGTCCTGGAAGAGAACCCGAAGGCTTTGCTGTCTTCTCTTGCTCTTTACTTCCAAGCTACATACCTGCACTCACCACATGTTCTCCCACCACGACACAGGGTACCTGAGCAACAGCAGATAAACAAGATCGCAATCAAAGCTTCTGAAGCCATAGCCAAAACAGCTATCCTCCTTATTAGCGAGTTGTCTCGGGTATTTGTAACAGTGATGGACTGCTAAGTTGCACCATAACCTATCTATAGACACTGATCAGTGAAAATGGATGGCACCAATTATTGAGGAACAAAGGACCAGTGATACAGAAATTCACTGCCCACACATACTTCCTGAAGTTACTAAGTTGGCCGGCATGACAAATTTACCTAAGCTAACTGCAGTTTCAAGTTATTCATTTTCTCATCACCAAAATGAAAGCATCAGGCCACACGGCATCTCTGAAATTCTCATTCCAACCTCCTCGGGAGCCACTTTGACCAAATTGAAATTCATAAAACTGAGGAATTAAATAAAACTTAGAATTTCAGAAAAGGATTCGATTCATTATTTCCTTCGGCAGTTGAGGAAGCAGAGCACTAAATAGCCCCAAGAGGAGGAGAGCCTCTTCAGTGGTCCAGGCAGCTCTGGGGATGCAGTTTTGAAGGTGATCACTCATGCTGGGATGGACTTTTCAGTGATGCACCTGTCTTTGAGTCACCCACGCTCCTGCAAGCAACCCCTCTCTTGTGCTCTGAGAAGAACGTTCAAGCTAGAATCGGATAAAAGAGTTTGCCCTGTGTCCCTATCTGGGACTAATAACCAGATATCTCCCCTATGAAATGTCAGAGGCCAAGTTCATTGAGCGTTATGCTGAGCGGTCTGTCAGTGGGTGAGCTTTAGCTTTCTGAAGAGTGATCCATTAAGTTCAAGCAATTTCAAGCCAGCAGGGAGTGCATGGCAGACTCTAGGTGTAGGATGGGTGGCATGCGCCTTCTGTTTAGGTTAATTGAATTAATTTGTCTTCTGCCAGAACCGCACGTGTTCCGCTCAGGCCTATCTGTTTCAAAGAGCTTTCTCTCTTTTCACCCCCCTTCTTCCTTTATGAATTTCATTTTGTCTTCATTAACACTTCTCACATGATTCACCTCTTCTCCACATATGCTTCAAGTTGTCTTTTCAAAATAAAGAAAACAGAAAGATATTAACAGTAGGCGCGTGTTATTTGTGTGTGTCAATAGTGTGTCTTTTGAAGCTTACTGTTCAGCTCTCGGAATACTGGCCATTTCTTCACATGAATTCCTTCTCCTGCTCAGCATCGACTTCCACAAAACAAATGGACCTCATGATCTAAATTGAGAGTCAATCCCCAGAAGAGTGATGGAGCCTGTAGATCTTCTCTCAGTGGCATTCATTATTTAAAAAAAAAAAGAAAAGAAAAGAAAATCCTCTTCTGCACTGCTATTCGAAGTCAGTCGTCTGTCCTTGCAGAAGAGGCATAAGTCAAAAACCATCATGAATGTGCTACCAGGCACAAATCCTGAGTAAGAGGACTAAACAAGTCTGAGCTTCAGACAGAGTGGGAGAGAGACGACCCAAGGAGACTCTGCTAATTCTCTCTAGTGTCTTCTTCATTGATGTTCCTTTTCTCTAGACAGTATCCTACGTGGGTCTTTATGCCTTCCCTCACTATGGAGACTTCTACATACAGGCTTTCCTACAGACCATCTCACGTTCTACCTTGAATATCCCAACATCCTGAGCCCAGGCTTCTATCCGTCTTTATCGTGTGTGACTAAAATTAGGAGGCTGCCACAGTGCGGACCATGGTTCTTTTTCAGGGCTAATACACTTCTAAATTCTATTTTAATCACATCTGCTTATTTATTTGGGTGTGGTGTTCTTTGTGCACCATGTTTGAGGACAGCATGTGAGAATTGGTTCTCTCCTTCAAAATCAGGTTTGGGAATGAGTGCCTTTACCCACTAAACCATCTTGGTGACTCTTAGTGAACGTTTAAATGGTGCTCACCCCTGTGACAAACCTGGCTATACACAGTCTCTTGAGCCTCATACATACATCTTTCTACATCTTTCCTTCAATTTTCCTTGCCAAGTAAGCCTAGACGCTCCATCTCTATCCAGTCCTACCAACTCGTTCCAGGAATCATTTATTTCCCTACTTTGATAAATTGCTGTTCCCTGGAAATGAGGTATATGGCTTATACTCTGTGTTTGTCACAGAGATAATCCTGGGGTTTCTTTTTTTTTAATGTAAGTTTGTCTTCTGAGGTAGCTATCTTTTTGCTCCAGGTATAGCCAGGTCTCTCTGAAAGAGGAAGGGCATCATGACCTCACATTCTGTGTTCCCAAACCACAGCACAGCTTCCTTTCCAGACATTTCTCAGATGAGGTCTGGCATGGTTACGGTGACTACAGCTCAGTTTTGGATCTAACGTCTCATCAATATAAGGCATGTCTTACACAAGGAAAATATGGGTGTGGATATTTTGTAGTTTAAAAGCAGGGTTCAAACAAGTTCAAAGCCATACTTTTTAAGTTTCAGCTTGAGCTCAGAAATGATCCCATATCCGGAATTAAAAGGGGATTCTAATAAACAGTAGTTTACAATATTCAAAATACTGCTGTATATATTAAATATTGTCATGAAGTATGAATTTAAATATTGATGGTGTCTTAAGCATTCTCTAAATAAGCCCCTTGAAGCTGAGGTCAACCTAGTCCTTAATGGCACGAAAGCCTGTCTCACGTCAGAGGTCTCAACATACCATGCCTCGCAACTGACCGCGATGCACACTGCACGTTATTTTTAATGCCTTCCTATTTGTGACTATTGTTTTCCTGATTCTTATTCTCAGCAAGAGGCAAGAAGCCACTTTCGGCAACTACCTCCAAAGTTTCCTACTTTAAAACTCCCCCCCTACACCCCCTTCAAAAGCCCTCTTCCCAGTCGTGAGCACGCTTGCCCTGCCCTTCTCCATCGGGACCCTCACTGCTGATGGCTTCCGTTTCTGTGACACTCAAATTCTCAGCAGCCTGGAGATTTTTCTAACTGTTTCTCTTTTGTTTCCACTTTCTGTTTGTTTTCTAGATGCTGGGAAGCTTGCACATTAAAAATGTTCCATAAATGTTTATTAAACGGTGGCTTAAGAACATATGGGAGTCTGAAACACCTACCACCTGACTCCGGGAATTTATACCCCCGGATGCATCTGTGAAGTTTGAAGCCAATAGCAGTTCAGAGAGCCAACAACGAGTGAGCAGTAAAGACCGCGACAGGGTGGCAAGGTCCTGGAACGGCATTTCTTCCCGTCCCTGGTTTGAAACGCTTGGGCAGCCAGTTTCACGTCCTCAGTCAGGAATCACGGGATAAGCGATGAGTCCTGCCCTCGACACAACTTCCACAACTTCGGAAGAGCAAAAGGATTAGCAGCAAAAGCTGACTATGACGTCACCAGCAAATCATGCTGAGCACGCGGAAGCTCTGCTGTGTGGCGTGGCGCTGCCGACAGTCTGGTCTCTATGGTCCACACATCTCATTAGACATGCAGAAGTTATCAGGACTAAATACCTCAAAAGACTTTTGAAGATTCACTCAACTCCCGATTCTTCTTTCTGGCAACAATGCCACAATTCGCGTCTAAGTCCACGGTTTCCAGCAAAAGCTGTAAATCTCTATGCCATGTTGAAAGAAAAGGGCCGCTTCCCCAAATACATGAAGTCTGAAGGGCTTTTGAATATTTTCCACTCGTAACATCCTTGAGTTGACGGCTGCGGGTGTGAGTGCTACCGAGCAGCTCCTGTAGAGCATCCGTCGCTAGGCAGGAACTTTTTCAGACTTAGCAGAATGTCTGCAAGAGCGGCTCACCCTCCAGTCCCACAAACAGCGCTCTGCGGAATGCAATCCTGAATAATTAATTACAGAGCTTCTGGAACTGAACCATACCAGCTGGCTTAGCTGTGGAGCGAGCGATATGAACGGGGTGATGTCACTCAGACACCTGGGTATCTTTGAACACCATATGGAGTCAGGGACTTGCACTTCCAGTATTTTTTTTAATGGCAAACTCATTAACATTTTCAAAAGTAAGATTCTGCTGTGGCAGCCTGTTGCCCACGTCCATTGTTCAGAATCCCCACCACTTTCGTAAAGCCGGCTTATGCCAAACGTTTACATATATCCTGAGTCATTAACAGCCACACCTGGCGTGCATTTTTGCTGCACAGGAGCGACTGTGTGAAGTGGGAGATAAGTGAGCAGAGTGTGACTGAGCCCTCTTTAAACAACGCTTAAAGCTGAGTGCACAGAGGGAGACTGCTCCCTTCGGGACCACACCAACTCTTCGGCCCTTTGCCTCGCTCGGTGTGGTGTCTAAGACAGCCGCTTGAAACATTCAGAGACCTTGCACTGCCTTCTTCTCGCACGCTCCATTTTATGGACTTTATTTAAATCCGAGATTCACCTTGCTGGGCCACAGTTCAAGGACTGTCTTCCAGTGTTTTTATGGGTCACAGAACACAGCCATATTAAAAATTACTTAAAGCTTCCCTAAAGTGATAGTGATTCCTCCCAATTATTATTGCAAAAAAAAATCAGTAGAATAAAAAATAACGTCTAGGGGCTGGAGAGACAGTGAAAAGCACTGGCTGCTCTTCCAGAGGATCCAGGGTTGATTCCCTGCACCCACGTGGTGAGTCACAACCGTTTATAACTTCAATGCACATGCTGGACTCTCACCTCAGTGACTGAGACTCCAGGCTGCTTCTCCTGCTGTCTTTCCTAGTTTCCTCAGCACAGCTAGGATCAACCATCAACTTCAGGGGTTTTCATGTGCATTTTCCAGTTGACTTGCAGTTCCTTGTCTCAGTGCGTTTGTTGCTTAAGTTTAAGCTCCAAACTCTGCCTCTCTTGTCAACTAAGGATGGATTCTGGTTTCTGGTTAGCTTCTCTTCTCTCAAAAGATAAGCTAAAAACCATTTTCCTAAGGAAAACAGCTAATATCAATGCAGAATGATAGAAACTACACATAACATTTTCCTCTATCAAACCATTAACCTTCAGGTGAGACTGTTGTTACTTGCTTTCTTCTGCCTTCAAAACATTCTTAACAGAAAATAAATTTCTGACTTTTATGAACTTTTTCCAGTAGAAAAAGACTATACAATATGCCATTTATCAAAAGTCAGGATATCCTACTTGATAGAATTTTAATTTCACACTGAAACTGATCATGATTGTTGTGATATCATGAACACGATAAGACACTGTGAAATTATGCATTATATTACATCTGTCTGATCACAGATCCTATACTAACTGACAAGATGTCCCTTTGTTATGGGGGGGGGCTACGGTTTGCTGCACCCACCCATTTTTGTAAGGAAAACAAAGCCTAATGATGAACCTACCTAGAATACCAGAAATAAGCGAGAAAGCAGAGAAGAGACTGGTAACACTGCGGGGTTGAGAGGTGCAAAACCGATCAAACGAGAGACCAAAGTAACAGAACGGTACAAGGTCAGTAAGAACATTAGCTTTCCCGAAGAGGAGTGAAACCTCTTACTTAGGAAATGAAGGTGAGAGGGTGGAGACTGAGAGCAAACGGGGAGTTGAGAACGTTCTCCCTGTGAGCACAGGCAGCCTTGTACTGAGACCTGAGAATGGGGGGAGGTGACAGCCTAAGGAACAGCCATGAGGCCCTACTGTGGTGATGACAGGAATAGTGAGATCTGGCTCCCGGGTCATCTCATGGGCCTGTGGAGAACTTAGTACTGAGGATGTCATTCAGTGATGGAGCGCTTGAGCAATTCTGGGGGACTTGAAGATGGGACTGCCATCCAAAATAGGACAAAGCAGGGAGGAAGAGTAGAGAATCAATAGCCTGTCTGCAAGATTAATGAAAATTATGAGTAGTAATAGAAAGCTTGACTTGGGACTGACACTATTACTACCAATGTAACATGTTATGTTTGCAAAAAAAAAAATGATGAAATTTCCAAACATGCTAACTACAGAGCAGATTACTGCCAACCTGAAAAACAAAAAGACTTGAAGATGTGACTAAACAGGAACGAAGCGATTGAAAGTGGGAAACTCTAGCCTTGTTATCCCTTGGCACCAAGTACATTACCGTGTCTCAGCGGAGGATGGTGGCTCTGTAGAAAAAATAGTTGGGCTGATCAGGTAAAGAATTTGTGAAGTTAAGTAGTTTTGTTGTTGTTGTTTGTTTTAAAGGGCAAAGTATAAAATTATATTAACCATAACAGCAACGTGGAGACTAGAAAATCTTGCCAACTCATCGAAAATACTAGCTTCTCTTTAGAAAACTCTTGGGCTAGAGAGCTGGCTCATGGGTTAACACCCAGGTTTACTTCCCAACACCTGTGTCAGGCGGCTGCAGCCCCGCCCCTACCCCAGGAGCTATTGGGAGGGGAAGAGTCCATTTCCCTACACTCCAGTAGAAAGGCACACATCCAAGAATGTATGGGCAGCACAAATTGGACTTGATGGGTGACAATAAGAAGCTGGGTGGGAAGAAAAAGTAGGGAGGATCTGGGAAGAGTAACTATAGCCAGAACTCAGGTTATGAAATTCTCAAAGACCTAATAAAAATTATTTTTACTTATGAATACGGAAGCAATAGGTCGAAAGCCTTGGGAGAGATACTGAGCTGGAAAATGAAGGACAAGAAGAACCACAAAGAGAAGTAGAGACCACAGAACAGCAAGCATAAATGCCCTATCTTGGGAAGGAATCGTGCGTGGAAACCACCTATGAAACCGAAGGGAAAAAATAGAGATTAAAAAAAGGGAAAAAATGGGGGCTGGAGAGATGGCTCAGTGGTTAAGAGCATTGCCTGCTCTTCCAAAGGTCCTGAGTTCAATTCCTGGCAACCACATGGTGGCTTACAACCACCTGTAGGGAGGTCTGGTGCCCTCTTCTGGCCTGCAGACATGTACACAGACAGAATATTGTATACATAATAAATAAATAAATAAATATTAAAAAAAAGAGGAGTGACTCATTCTTTTTTAAAAAAAAAAGGGAAAAAATATTAGCTGCAAAATAAATGTCAGAATAATTGAAAAGTAAGAACCCATAAAGAATAATTAAACTGGTAATCTTGTAAATGTGTATGAAATATGACATATCAATATGTACAAAACAAGAGAAAAAAATCTCACTAATAATCATAGGAAAAATATATTTCATCTTCAAAGAAGAAGCAAGAACGCTTATAGCTAGCTCTAAATAAAACCAGTGAAACTCGAGACACAACAGAAAAGAGGCTCTAAATGAGAAGACACTTGAGCACAAAAAAGAATTCAGCACACTTTGAAGATTTTCTTCAAAAGTGAGGAACAAAGAAGTATCTTCATATAAAGGCAAAAGTTGAGAGAATAAGTTTGCTACGGACCTTAGAAAGCTCCTCAGACTATCCTTCAAGCAGAGTGAAAACGATCCCAGATAGAAGCATGAAACTGCAGAAGAATAAAATGTACCTGAAATGCAAAACTAGCACATTTGCTTATTTCCAAAAACCAACAAGGACGAACAACGCACGAAGGGGGTCTTATGAGGTTTGTAAAAGTAGAAAACCCGTTAACCACTCCATTGGAGAGGTGTATGGGAATAAATCAAAAGTTTGTTTTAACCAGGCAGTGGTGGCACACACCTTTAATCCCAGCACACAAAATGAAGGAAAACAACAACACCAACAGCATGACATCAACCCAGCATGTAACACAGGCAAGGAGCTTAAGTGGCAGGCATTTAAATGTCTTCAACAGATACATGCATGGTTTCTCAATTCCTCTAATCAAGAAGGAAATGTCATTAAAACACAGTCATGGCCCCCAGAATGACTCAAGTGAGAAATGGGGTTAGCATGAAGGGCTCAAAAGACGTGGATGCTGGGATCCTCACAGGCTGCCTAACTGCAGTGACAATGAGTTGAATGACTTTGGGGCATTGGTAACCAGAAAATTCCACTTCGGACAAAGCACCAAGCAAAAAATTCACCTACGCACGTATCATCCTACAAAGACACATACAACCCATTACAGCTCTGTTCATAAGGAAACCACCCTGCAGCCACTGGCAGGGTTACCCACAGATAAACTATGGCATGGTGACAGTGTACTGCCATGGAGCAAAGAGAAACAGACTGTGGCTGAGTAGAGCCATATCCACTGTAGGAACAAAGCTCCTAACAGAAAGAACTCAACTGTATGAAGTGTGTATAATGTGGCTATATTTGTGTGAGTAGCAGGTCCGCCAAAACCAAGGGCTATTTACAGGATTTTATGTTGAAAAAATGACACGAATAAAATTGAGACACTTCAAAATCCCACAGGGTCAAAGCACCCCGAAGTGCTACTATCTTGTAAACCACCAACCCTGGTGGCTGTTCCATAGAACTGCTGTCACGTAAACAACCAACTGCGGTGACTGTTCCATGGAATTTCAAATCTCTTCCAAGTGTTCAAGTTCCTTATTCTCTTCCACACACACACAGCATATTTCAGAGTTGAAAGAAATGCTAATAAAGAGAATAATATCCTCTAAAACTGTCAACTTCATGCACATTCAAAGCAAAAATTACCATTTTAAATGGCTTTAAAGCCATTCCAGTCTGACTCAGAGAACAGACAGAAATCTCTACGCCAAATTCGGCCACAGTTAAAGAAGGACCCCCTTTGCCACCAAAACTAGGTTGGATGTGAAGGGGTGTTGACTTCAGTACGAAATAGGACTGGTCAGCGCCATGACACCGAAAATGTTGCCAGGGAATTAACAAGCTCCATCCAGAAACCTGCAGCAAACTGGTGCTTTCTCATGTGAGAGACTGAAGTACTACTGGCTAAAAAGAAGTCTCTGTGTTATGCAAGGGCCTACTGCAGACAGCATGGGCCTCTTAGCTTAGAAACTTACATTTGACCATGTTATGCAGTCCCTCAGTGTCTAAATGGGAACTGGCTTGGCTGGGTTTGCATTTTAGGTAAATTAATCTGGTGGCAATGTGGAAGCCTAAATATGAAATGTTGAATAGCAATAGATTTTTTTTCCTTCTAAAACAAGCTGCAAAAAAAAAAAACTAGAGTGTTAATGTCTTCTTTTTTCTTTTTTCTTTTTAAGTCCTTATGTGGTTCGGTTTTCAGAACTACATGGGTGCTAAGAGAATAATGTTCAAAGAAAGAGCCTGTCGGCATATGCAATGGTCCCTCTTCTCCCCAGATGCACTTGCCTCTATAGATCCTCAAGCCAGGGTCTAAGGAAGGGTCCTTCTGGGTCCCACCAGTCCACCTTTCCATCCAGAGACCTTTCTCTTGTAAGCCAATCACTTCTCTCTGTGCCTTAGAACTTGATTAGCTGTCACTTAGTTCATCATACCCACAACCTGGTTGCAGATACAACCATCTCTGTCATAAAATTCAGAGTCTGGGGGACATTCTCTATCAGAATGTGTTTCTGGCCCCTCTCTCTGATATATTGTTATTTTCTGATAGTTTTTTTTTAAATAAATAAAACTATAAAATTTGCTTTTGAAATGAAGGATGTCTTCCCTCAGTAAATATTTTGTAATGTCCCGTGTGTGTGTGTGTGTGTGTGTGTGATCAAAGGACTCAACTTAATCATGGGGAGTCTAAATGCACCCCCTCCCACTACAGCCTACAGCCACATCGCTACAGTCCCTTTAACAGAGCTCATCAGAGTCACCTTCCAGAACACAATCTGGAGCCTGCAGAGATGGATCAGCAGGTAGAGAGTGCACTGCTCCTCCAGACAACCACACTGGACACCAAACACCCCCCATAACTCCGACCCCAGGCATCACGCCCTCTTCTGGCCTCCACTGACAACTGCACTCCTGTGTTCATACCCTTACAGAAACACGTGCATAAACATGAAGTCAATTAGTTAATTAATCAATCAAAACACAATCTGAAGAGACTAAAAGCAACAGAGTTCAAAGGGCAGCTTTGTTGGAAGCATGAGAAATCTTGATAGAGCAAAATAACTGGAAAATCTAAGAAAAAAATAAAAAGAAACCCTAAGATCAAAACCAAGCAAGAGATATGAATAGCATCTATGGTGAACGTGTAAGTGATGGCTAAGGAAAGAATCCTTCAGCTTGGAGATGTGGTAGTAGCAATGGCCAGGTCTGAAAAACATTAAGAAACAGATGAGATTTGTCACGCAGTGGTGGTGCACACCTTTAATCCCAGCACTCAGGAGGCAGAGGCAGGCAGATCTCTGTGAGTTTAAGGCCAGCCTTGTCTATAAGAGCTAGTTCCAGGTCAGCTATGACTATTACACAGAGAAACCTTGTTTCAAAACAAAATAAAACAAATCAAACAAACAAACAAGAAACAAAGATGCCCAATATATCTAAGACTACAAGACATCTATGGTGTAAACAAAGATTCCCAGATTTATGGGCTACAGCAGGGGTCCCTCTGAGAAGTTTGGCAATGACTAACTTCTACATGTGGAAGGAAAAGAGGACCCTGCCTTATTTAGGGTTACTATTGCTCTATGGAAGACATCAACATAAATCCAGTTACACTGAATCTACTAGAAAAGAAAGTGTGGAATATTCTTGAACACACTGGTACAAGTTACAACTTCCTGAATAGAACACCAGCAGCACAGACAACATGATCAACAATAAATAAATGGGACCTCCTGAAGCTGAAAGGCTTCTGTAAGGCAGAGAACACCATCAAAAGAACAAAAAAGCAGCCAACAGAATGAGAAAAGATCTTCACCAACTCCACATCTGACAGAAGGGTGATTTTCAAAATATATAAATTATTCAAGAAACTAGATATTAACAAACCAAGTAATCCAATTTTTTAAATGATTTAAACAGAGATTTAATCTGATTTAAACAGAGAATTCTCAACAGAAGAATCTCAAATGGCCAAAATACACTTAAAGAAATGTTCAACATCCTTAGCCATCAAGGGAATGCAAATCAAAACCACTCTGAGATTACATTTTATACTTCTCAGAATGGCTAAGGCCAAAAACACAAGTGACAATCCATGCTAAAGAGAATGTGGAGTAAGGGGAACACTCCTCCATTGCTAGGGGAATGAAAACTTGCATGGCCATTCTGGAAATCAATATGACAGTTTCTCAGAAAATTGAGAATCAGTCTAACTTAAGACCCAGCTATAAAATTCACTCTTGGGCATATATATACCTAAAGGATGCTCATTCATACAACAAGGCCACTTGCTCAACTGTGTTCAAAGCACATCAATTAATAATAGCCAGAACCTGGAAACAACCTAGATGTCCCTTAACTGAAGAATGGATAAAGACAATGTGGTACATTTACACAATGGAGTATTACCTGTTAAAAACAATGACACCAAAAAATTTGAAGACAAGTGGATGTAACAAAAAAAAAATCCTGAGTGAGGAAACCCAGACCCAAAAAGACAAGCATGGTATGTACTAATAAGTGGATATTAGCTGTAAAGAATAACCATGCTACCACCCAAAGATCCAGAAAGACTAGATAACAAGGAGGGTCAATGGGGGAGCCAATGGATCTCCATGAGGAGAAATAAATCTCCCGGGTGGACTCAGGCAGGTGGGAATGGGAACTTGTGGGATCAGGCTGGGGGAGGGGGTAAACAGAGGGGGAGAGTTCTGAAAGAGATGACTGGAAAGGGTGGGCATTTCAGAGCCAGGTAGAAACCTGATGCAAGGAGAACTCCCATGAATCTATAAGGATGACCTCAGCTAAGATTCCTAACAACAGTGGCCTCACCTGGCTATCTCTTAAGGTCAGATTGGTGATGACCCCAATTGTCATCAGAGAGACTTCATCCAGTAACTGATAGAAATAGATGCGGGAAGACCACAGCCAAACATTTTAGGCTGAGCTCAGGGAACCTAAGAGCTCGAGGAAGAGAAAGAGGATGGTTTGTAGGAGCCAGATGTGTCAAGGACATCACAAGAAAACCCACAGAAACAACTAACCTAGCTCATAGGAGCTCACCGAGTCTGAACCAACAACTAGGGAGCTTACATGGAACTGACCTAAGCTCTCTACATATATGTGACAGTTGTGTAGCTTGGTCAAGTTGTGGGACTCCTAACAATGGGAGCAGGGACTGTCCCTAATGCTTTGGCTGGTTCTTGGGAACCTATTCTTCATACTTGCCCAGCCTTAATACAAGAGGAGGTGTTTAATCTTACTGCAACTTGATCCACCATGCTTTGCTGGTGCCCAGGGGAGGCCTGCCTCTTTCTGAACAAAAACAGAGGAGGCATGGAGGAGGGAAGAGAGAGGGAAGGGGAGGAAACCAAAGTAATGAAGAAATACATACATATATAATATATAATCACGTACCTTATATGATGATAAAGTACTACTGTATTTTCAAGTATGTGCACACCATTATGATGTCCTACTGTGTGTACATGTGTGCTCTTGGGTCACAGAGAGAAAATTATTCTGCTTTTGAGCTCAGAATTTCTTCATTAAATCCATCATCCTTGGACAAGACCTGAGACTAACTGAAACAAAGACAAAAAAAACTGTTCATTTATTCTTGCTACTCCTACCTGGAAAGCGAGAAGTAATTTGGACACACACACAAATATGGTAATTTCCTTTGAAAAGTAACACAACTGATCAGAAATGCATGCATTATTATTCAAGGAGCTCTTTTCGAGATGATGGATTGGATGTCATCATTACCACTGCCATGCAAAGGAAAGATACGTAATGATCACAATGATACACATACACAAGTAATTTTCTCATACTACAGAACAGAGAAATTTATCATGTGAGCTGTATTATTTTTATTTGGAACATAAAGCGAAACTAGAATTGAGTGAAAATCATGTTATTAGAGAATGCAAAAGGATCCTCAGCACCTGATTCTTTATAGCAGCCTCAATAAAAATAAAAACTGCAAAAAAAATCTAGCAAAGGATACCCTCTAGCCTAGCAGTTGCATAAGCAATTCTACCTAACACTTACAGAAAACGAATGCTCATCTTTCAATATTATTCCAAAATACAGAAAATGTTTTAAAAAAATTTAAAAAGAAAAAATCAGAAAATAAAATTCTCCAAAACTTTCTTATGTGGCTAGCATTCACCTGATACCAAAGTCAAACAAGAAACTATAAGAAAAAAGTTATACCAATATTCCTAGGGGATAAGAATATTAAGAGCATAACAAATATAGTTTCCTCTCAATTTATGATCTTTGTCTCTTACACAGACACTCAAGTTCAAAATATAGTATGCTTAAAGTGCACTGTGCCCCTGACTGCGAAACAGCGCATCTGAACTTCACAGAGAATGTGCCTGGTGGGAGCTGTGTCTTGCTGTCCCTGCCCAGAACTGGGAAAGATGATTGTACTGCTTGGCATTAGCTTTGGAGAAGATCAAAGGGCCAGTATTTCGTGTCTGCTGCACACGTGTAAACTCTTACAGCATTTTAAGATTGGAAATGGCACTCTAACCTCTCACAAATAAGGGACTCTCTGAACTGACAAAGCGACTTTCATAGCACATCAAAAGAACAACCATTATCAAATGGTAATCTCCATGGGAAGAAGGCTAGTTCAGCATACACAACCAAAAGTAATACAGATCATTTGCTACATAAAAGATTAAAAGATATGATGGAAAAGAATTTGGCAAAAGTCAACATCACTGATAAAAAGTCTCAAATAATATAGTACAAGAGTAATATACTTCACTGGGCAGTGGTGGCCATGCCTTTAATTCCAGCACTCAGTAGACAGAGGCAGGTGGATCTCTGTGAGTTTGAGGCCAGCCTGGCCTACAAAGTGAGTTCTAACACAGCCAGAGTAGAGAGAGAGAGAGAGAGAGAGAGAGAGAGAGAGAGAGAGAGAGAGA